>JARJDS010030744.1:0-33527 GCA_030264155.1 Atheta pasadenae | reverse complement strand
CATGGTAAATGCAACGTAAAACACAAAGTAACGCAGGGAACAGAACACAAGACGCTCGAGACTGAAAGCACATGGCGAAGCGCGATTTAGTAAAAGCGCGGCGCGTTCTTATGGTTCTTGTGTGGTTCTTATTCTAAATTTGCAATACTGCCGTTGAGGGCGCTACTCGAGCTCAGCTCGAGCTTGTCAAATGTTGCAACAGCCAATCAAATCAAAGAGAATTGTGATATGATTGTGATCATATTGTGATCATATTGTGATGTGCATCAATGCTTGTTCGCGGCATCTGACGGTAAACGCTTGAACTGCTTTGTAATTGAACTGATTGAACTGCAGTGGATTGCGTGTTTTTATTTTTAGTTAGAAAATATCCAAACAGGTGACGATGAAATTTGCAAAATCTTCAAAACGTATTTCTACCCCAGTGCCTGGTGTTGTACAGTGTGGTACAGTGGTACCTGGCCATATGAATCTGTAAATACGACCAAAAAAGGAGGTTGACATTTTGTTCATTTAAATTCATTAAATTACTAATCATAGATAAATAACTAATTACCAGTATAGTTATCTTGTTTTCTAATATTTATGTGAGTAGTGATTTTATATATTAACTACCAAAATATTAGAATCTATCATATGTCGAACCAAGCTCGGCCATCTTGAAAACTTTATGTAAAAGTTACATAGTGAGACCTTAAGTTTTTATCTCCAAGATTTATTATAGACTAAAGCAGCGATAGACGATAATATTACCATAAGGTAAGAACACATATCGTTTAGATCTTGTTTTTATTAAAACAGAATGGTGTATCATTTAGTATAGTTTTCTTTGTTGTCAAAACAAATTTTAATTTGAGGTTATCTTTGCGTAGAAAGTAAAAACTGGTACAAATTGTATACTTTGTTTCAAACAGGTATAAGAACGAATAAGAGAGTGTATATTAACTAAATATACATTTATTTATTCAAATGATTTGATGTAACTAAGCGTTTGCAGGTGTTTATTATTGATGTATTAAATTGATATGGTTCGTGGTGGTAGTGGGGTTGCAAAGTTTAGCAACGACGTGTTGCAATATCTGAGTTATCGGTTCCATTTCGGTCAAACAATGTGTTTTGTTTCTTTTTCTAATTTCAAAGTTTTTTCGCACACTCTCTCTTCTCTACCAGTTTGTTTTATGCGGTACTATTCACATTTCACAATAAACTGCTTACTACACTACTATATTATTATATTTAGTATTTTATTTACTATCAGCATTTTGCTTCAAGAAAATGTCGTAAACAAGTTTAATAAGCATTATTTTAATATTTTTGAAAGTTAGGTTAGGTTTACCCTACAGGAGACCTCATTACACTTTCTTCTTTGTTTTCTTTTTCAACTAGGTACTTTACTTTAGATGGCGTAATTGTTTATCGGCAGTTAATTTAACTCAATATGAGTTTATGTTTCGTTTTTACTGTAAAGTTTTTTACACCCTATACTGCTTTTGGCGCTTATGGGTGCTTTAATCACAGAATTTCCTTTGTTTGGTTAATTCTATCTGCATCTTGTCCAATTTTACCTTCCACCTTCTGTGTTAAGTTCAAAAGGAGCTCTATACATAGCTTTAAAAAGAATACAAAATGGCCGTTTTAGATTTGAGTTAAGTTAAAATAAGGTTATGAAAAGGACTATTGTATTTCCCCCAGTTTAAGGTTTTGAAGAAAGAAAATAAAATAAATTGTGCTTCTTTTTGCTTCGTTGGGGAACTACTATTGAGTCAGTGTTAGCCTGTATTTGGCTCAGGTAATAAACCCTCAATTTTGTGCAGCACATGAGGACATGCAGGTAGAAAACCTGGAAGGCATAAAAAATGGATATTTGAAATGACACGTATACCAGAACTAAATTATTATTATTATTAAACCAAAATGCTTTTATGATTTGAGCTGTTATAGAAGTAGGTAGGATTTTAACGATATATTGATTGGTATATTCCGCTTTTGAAATAGAAATTTTTGTTTATTCTATTTATTTATAATGAAAAGTATCGATTCAAAACAAAATCATACCGATTTTGTTAAAATAGTGTTCAAAGAAGGCTGTGATATGACTAATAAAAATAGTAGGCACTGATTGTTTTTGACAGACAACGTAGACGACACTAACGACAACGACGAAGTGACATTTCTCACGAGTGAATCAATAGATCAATAGATAACAAAAACTTGGTCAATAAAATAAGTGTTACTGAATTTTAATCGAATTAAAATAGTGAGTAGTGTTATTGTATAATTGCTGTTTAAGCAGGCAAACAACTGCTTTCCATTATTACTTATATCAAATGTAAGTAAATTAAATGTTTAATAAGTTAATAAGTAGTCGAAATACATTTTCGGTTATCTCAATATTAGGAAGCCTAAGAAAAAATCGCACATCACGAAATCGCTTGAAAGGAAAATAAGATTGCAAAGTGAATCTGCCGAAGCAAGAGAAACCAGATTAACACGACAAAGAGCTTATATGACCAATAAAAGAGCAACTTTACACAATAGTCAAAGGTATATATATATTTAAAAAATTAAGTTACTTATCTTCTATAAGCGTACAAAAACATTAGCAACAAAAGTAGAATACGCATTTTATATATATAAGTAGGCGTTGGTGTACAATTTAAATACTCAACAAAGCAACACTTGTTTTGTTCCATGGCTGTCTACTACCACTTTTTAACTCATTACTTAAAAGGCTGTTAAAAATGTTCTTATTTAATTATATAGGAAACAATTGTAAGTTATTTACAAACATTCGTTAATTGCGATGTGTATTTTACTATACTAGCACAAAAATGTACTAAATTATTTCAAAAATTCTATATTATCTTGTACTCCGATACAGCCAACTATCCAACTTTCAGTTAAAGTCTTCAAACAATTTTAAAAACTAACTATAATTATATGATAACATCCAAAACACTGTAATTTCCGCTTTCGCAGTTGACTGATAACGTGATAACAAAACATATTTCAACGTCGTATCGCCATATCAACATTCTACTTTGAAATAATATACTGTATATACAGTAGAACATAACAAAAAATTGTAATAATAAGAAAAAGTCTTAAGATTTGCCAAGAACTAAAACAACTATCGTTCTCTCTGTATAATGCTGCGTAAAAGCACTCGAAAACCACAAATACATCCTTACACGCATACATCAGTACGCTGAGTCACAACACATCTATCCATTGTTGGGGAACAAAGATCCCAACAATGGCCGCAAGGCAAGTGTAACCCAGTGTAACCGTAATCCGCAGGCTGTTGGGTTGCTTGCCATACCCTACTCAATCGCTCCAACCGGCTCATCCTTCATCATCCAAGCAATTCCGAGCCTCCTCTAGAGAATACGAGTGCCGTTCTAACTCAGTATCCTGAAACATGAGCGTGCAAATGTAGTAGTTGTCTCTGGCACATGGCGTTCAAATCGATTTTCAGTGTTGCGGGCCTGCGTGAGACCCTGTGGCCCCAACTTCACAAACTCTCTCAACCAGTCTCAGTCACCACTACATACGAACATGAAGAAACACAGGCGGAGCAGGCGCTATATAATATAGCCTTGTATGTGACGTGGCAACACCGCGCCGTGAACTTTAATAGCATAGCAACCGAGCGAGAAAAAGAGGGAAACAGAATACAAAATTGGTACGATCAGGCCATGCACGAAGCTTTCAAAAGCGAACGTTAAAGCAATTTACTTGGCGAGGCAAGCGTAGCAGGATTCCACCTCTCCATCTATCCTCGTTTTTATGCGAAAAAATAATATAAGTGAAAATACTCCCAAGAAACTTAAGTTTTATGCCTTTTGGCTTCACATTCTAAATTAGTTTCTTCGTACAAACACATCAACTCGAGTTACATGTTCCGAGAAATGCTATAGAAACATTTACTTTGTGTACACCCAAACCTATAAATATACATGTTTATTCAGGTTTAAGAAATGAATTTATATCCCATGTCTAATGAGGTTATCTCAAGGATAAACTTTTTCTTTATCTTAAGAAGTTAGGTTATAAAATTAATAACCTTTTAATAAAGCTTTGCGTTTTAAAAAAACAGAATGCGATACTTATAAAATAGATATAATACATATCTTTATAATAAAAAAAACATAGTCATCATCATCAATATAATAGCCCCACTGTTATGTGTAGATTTCCACTTACGATATTAGAAACGCCAACAGCATACCGTTGCATTTTTTGTTTTCTGATATGCCATGGTCTGGTATCATCCATCTCCGTCGGCGTACGGTACACAACGCTCGTCTGTCTCGTACCAGTGCGCGTGACCTCTTTAAATAAACCAGACGATGCCATTTGGCTGCAGAGGGGAGACCGTGTTTCGTCACGTCTGCCGCTCTCTTTCTTTCCATTGCAATTCTACGGGCGATAAAACCATCGCCAACAGTTGCTAGGTTTGGTTTGGATATGGGCCTTGAGCACCGAATCGCTGAATAAATAATATATCGCCTAATGGAACTTGTACCGTATAACAACAACAAACAAGCGGGCGTGCGTGGTTGGCAACTACATTCAATTTATAACAAATTTAGGTTTGTTTTGTCTCTGTTTGCATGATTCATGTCGCAAGCTCCACACTCTATGACCTTTTATTTAGCATAGCGGATGTGTGGGGGGGGGGGGAAACGAATATTCGAGGAATTTTAAAGAATGTTTTCGATTATTTTTGTGGTAGCTTTTTTATTTAAAAAAATAATTGTAATAGCCATTTGCAATTTTTATGGGAAGCATATAGAAACTTCTATTATTATTTTTATGTTGGGGGGAGATTATTAATCGTTTTTTTGGATGAAAAGCAATTTTAGATAAAAACAACATTTTAGGGTTATTGATGAAAGATCAATGCATGCCTTGATAAATATTTAATTTGATTTTGCTCTTATCAGTATATCAGTAAAATATAACAAACAAACCTATTACAATGGTTATTATTGTTTATTAACTGTTTATTTGATATGAGGTTTATTTGATATGGTCATTTTAAATACACAGCAGTACAAAGTTGTAAATTATTAACATGTTGTCAGTTTTGACAGTTGTTATATACTAGATAACAGATTGTCATTAAATTTTACACAAAACTAACACTAACAAGCTGATAAGCATACAATTTTGGTTAAAATACTTTATTAATTTTAAGGCGATAAACAATTTGGGAAACCAGGACAATAATTTGTTGTAATTCGGGGGGTTCAACCAGTGGTAAGTCAGAAACAGAATAAACCTTGGCCAAATCAAAGTTTACAACATATCAATGATAAAACCTAACCTATTTTTGGTATGTGCAATAATTTTGTTTCATAATTACTGCAACTTGATTTTCTGGAACTTCATTACATTTCATGATAGAGTCATATTTATATAACAAATGGGGGGAAACCAGTACGAGTTATAATTGTAATTGTATAGTATATTGGTGTGTGCGTGTACTGCACAACCTAGGTTGGAGGCATAATTTAGGTTTTATTGACATGTTGTCCCCGCATAACAATTGTATGGTATTATCCCCTCTGCTCGCCAGTCAGTCTGTCTCTCTTTCTCCCCACAGTGTCACGCTTAATTACACTCGACGAACTATGGAGTATTTTTGTACTTGTGTAGGTTGCCTACGTACCGTACGTATATAATAAATGGTTATAAATTCCTCGAATAACTGGTTAGTACAGCCACGTCAAAAGTTTCAAAGATACTACCATATTCGCCTCTGCGTTACTCGCATAAATCCATCCTTGTCGGCCGGCGGAAAGTGGTCTCACTCGCTGCGGTTGCCAACGCATTTGGATCGCGTTGCCTAGCAACGCCGTGGAAAGTTCTAAGCAGTTGGCGTCCGGTTTGGCGAACAAATACCATCGGCAGGTTTCATCCCCTCCATTGCGGCAAGTCCCACAGGGGACCCACAGTGGGTTCGAGTTGGAGCATGGCGCGCGCGGCGTGCTCGCTCTGCCGCGAAAGACCAGCATTTGAACCTAGATGTTGGCGCGTTAACGTTCATCGAGATTGTGTTGAAGTGCGGCGCGCCGCTCGCGACGTGCACACAAACAATCGAAATACAAAACGTGCGCGGAATAAATAAACGCAACCTGATATTACAATTAGGCTGCGGCAACCTGTTCATCGAAAACGTTATAAACAAAAGTAGTTGACATTTAGTTGTTATTTACCATGCGTGTAAGTAGTGATTGTTATTATTATTATTTTTTTAATTAAATTTTGCATGATTGTTGACGGATTATGTTACAATTTGAATTTTTTTTTAGAATGGAATAAATAAACATTTGATTTGTTCTTATCCACAGCCTGACCATGGTGCACGTACACAATGTTTCTGAAGCAAATCAGCTTTTGGGAACAGGTATGTTTCTTTTCCTCAACCATTTTTATAAAAGCATGTTTATGGAGTGACTTTGTGTTTTGTTTTTTCTACTCATTTTTGTCTATATGAAATTCAATGTTATTGTCTGCACTTGTTTACTGTTACACTCTAACTTTAAAAGTTTAAGATTAAAAATTACGGATTTACTTTTTTTGTTATCATAAGGAACGTCCAACAATTGCCTTGAGTGTGGAATCATATTTACCGGCGAAGAATATCTGCTTGAACATCTGTATCGCCACCATATAAAACAACCGAGAGTTCATTTGGTCCGTTGTTCAACTGCATCTCCGCCTTTGAAACTTACTATCAAAGGTTCGAAGAACGAAGGATTTCGAATTATAGCACCGAAATCTCCAGCCACCTTGGGGTCACCCGGGATTAACAACACTAGCAGCGCTAATGAATCTTTGCCAAATGGCGATTTGATTAAGAATGAAACTGTTTACACTAATAAAACACATGAAATTAACATCATGCAAAGCATAAATGTTGGTCCTGAAGTGGAAACTATTCAAACTGAAGGGGCTCTGAACAATTGTGAGAATACCGATAAACAGATGGATCAGTTTGAGATGAGCGGTTTGAACGAGAATGTTCCGGGAGGTGAACCTACCCCTCCGCCTGATATGCCAGAAATCCCAAAAATTCGAATTAAGACTGGGTTGTTGCAATCTTCTTTGCCTCAAGAGCCGATGGAGGAAATTCGTACGCCGGGTGCTTTAATGAATGGGGAATCTTTGTCAAGTTTATTTAAAAATAACGATCGTGCTAAAGACTTGGGCTTCACTACGAGTGATCCTGATTTTATGCCTCATGATTTAGCAATGGTAAGTTTAAAATTTAAAAAAATAAAATTATATTCTAGTTGTTTAATCGTAAATACAGTAGAAGTTTGTTATAACAAACGAGGGGTGGGTTATAGCGTGTATGTACTTGACTGATTATTTTGGTATCCTTAGCAACCTTTCAGTTCAGCAGCAAATAGTTTGATAAACAACAATCCTTTGGTGTCAATGGGTGGTCTGCCCATGGAACAACTTGCCCAACAAGTGTCTAGACTTCAAAATAATAATAATGGGGTACATCAACAGAATGTTTTGATCAATATTCAACACTTTCAACCTCCTCCACAACAACCACCTGTACCTCATAATTATCCTCAAATGTATCAACAGCCTCCTCCCCAACAAGGACAACCCAATTCGCCGATATACCGACATGGTGGTCCGCCACAATATCAATATCCGTGAGTAGTTTATCTATAACATTGCACAAAAATGTAATATCAGCAAGATAAATTGAGCAAATTTTATATAATCGGAGCGAGCTATATGTTAAAATATTATTCTCATTTATTCATAGAAGTGGAGGTCATATGTATTATCAGCAAGGACCACCTCCACCAGGCTATCCTCCACATCAAATGCCACCACCACCTGGTTCAATGCCACATGGACAAATGCCAGGTCCACCTGTCTCTCAAATGGGTCCACAGATGATGCGACCTTCCCAACGACCTCCAGTGCCATCTAATTCACAGATGCGTTATCCCACACAAGGTGGACCGCAGCATGGATCTGGATATCCTATGGGAAGTAGACAGTTGCAACCAGGTCAAAATCCGGTCAATAATGGTCCTAGAGGCAGACCTTATATGCCACAACAACAGCAACAAAGGCCCACTGGTCCTCAAATGCAGCCAAGAGTACGGCAAGCGCCGCCTAGACCTAGAATGCCTATACTACAACAGACTTTATCTAATGCGCCCAAACCATCCCCCAAAGTTATAAAACGAGTGCAAATTCCTGGGCCCCAAAATAACCAAAATGTAAAAAGGATCAAAATGGACACTTTAGTGCCTGATAAAAACGATGATGCTGACTGTGAAGTTGTTGCTGTGACCCAGAAAAGTACAAATTTACCACAAATACAAAGCATTCAGGTATGTTCAACATTTTGTTTGAGACTATGATCATGGTTAAATAATAACCCGTTGCTAACCTAAAATAATCTTAATCAAGATAATTCTAATACTTATTCATTCTAAATGTTTTTTTTTGTAAATAGGGTAATGTATCAGAACCCAATACAATGCATCTGTCAGAATCTATAACCTTGACAACAATCAACCCTGCATCCTCGCCTAAAGAAGCTCGCGCCGAAGCTAAAGAAGTTGCAAATGTTTTGGCTGCTCGTGGAATTACAGTAACAACTGCACTGCGTAGCAAAGATACCTCACCAACACTACCAAACCAATCAAACACCAGTAATAATAACCCGGTGATGATTAATTTAAACAACGCGGTGTGCATAATCCCCCAAAAGAAAAAAGACGATCGCGCATCATCCCCAACTGTTGATTTAACAAACGATCTAGATCAAGGTAAACCATCGAACCAGCCATCCGCAAACTCCATGAAACCACCACCTCCGCCTCCACCAATAGGGAGTCAAAACCCAAATCATCCATATGAATGTCATATGTGCCCTGCGAAGTTTCCTTCAACTGCGTTACTCATAAAACATAGAAAGACTTACCATCGAACAAATATGGGACCTGAATTTGGCATACCTTTAATAGACTTGACCATGCCGGGTGTGACGCAACGCTTGACTAGTTTTGGAATTTTTCATTACATTCCATTACCAAATACTACTTCGAATGGGATGTTTGCACTTCCTATTTTAAGCGCGGACGCGCCAAAAATTGCCAATTCACAGGAATTGGCATCATCCATTTTGACACTTGGACCGATCAAGCCGATTCATCCACCGAGGCCTATTATTAAACGCGGTAAACCACCGGGATGTGGGGGACAATCGTCACCTACGACTGGGAATTAATTGTATATATATGAATTTCGATGTAACTTCGGAGTATTTTTAAGTTTGAATTCATTTTGAGACTGAAATGCAAGACGGCATTATTACTATGTTATAAACTTTTGTACTTAATGTAAATACGTTACTATTGTTAAACAAATGAGAGAATGCTATTTATTTAAAACTTTTAATATTATTTTTCAAAGTGTATTTTTGTTATAATTACAACTTAAATCAAAACACTATTAATATGATTTGTATTTGATGTCTTTCAATTACGTATGTTATTTCAGAAATATGGATTTTACTGGTTACATTAGTTAAGGCGCATGCGCAATAAAAACCGGTTTCAAATTGTTGATGGTATTCAATTGTATTCGCAGTGAAAGTTTAACTTGTTTTAAACTAAACGACACTTGTTTTATTTAATTAAACATGAAATACGTACACTTTTTAATTGTTTTGCAGTCTAAAATTTGATAAAAATGATAAAGATTAGTAATTTGTGAATGAATGAATTGAAATGAATCAAGTGTTACAGTTCTAGCGCCCTCTCTTGTCATTGGCCGGTGTTTGTATTCGCAGCAAGAACGAGTTCGAAGAGTTCGAGTTTGCGCTGGTGTTTCTTTAGTGCACAAACCAGCACAAACGTTCCTGCAACCAAGATGTCCCCTCCCACGCGGCGTACTGCCACCGTAAACAAGCACAAGCATATGTGGTTCTAGGCAGGCAGGAGTGCAGAGCACCACAACACACCGTCAGCCAAGCAACCAACGCGCCAACACCAGCGACGAAGATGCGTACTCGGCACGTACACGGCGTACACGCCTGACACACAATCAGCTGGGCCCAATGTAAAATGGCCGTGCTATACTGTCAGTTGGTCAGTAGTGTTTACGAAGTTTAATGTTTCAAACACGAAAGATGCCACCATGTGATATCCAGCGACGGATCGATCGTTTTGCAATAACAATCGATGCACAAACCTAAACAACATTTCCGCGAAAATGTCACGACTAGGAAGTTAACCACTTGGTAAGTTCGTAACGCCAGTGCAAATCTTCATGTGTTTTATTAACAAATTCCGCATTCGTAAAACATTAATTAAAGTAAATACTGTTGAGTTCATTTTTATTAACTTTTATTAACACAGAACGTGCGGTGTGTAATTTGTGCTTTTCCGTGTGATGTATAAACTTCCTGCAAGTGCAGATGTTCTTGTTTTGCAACACTTGCAGACTTGATTGTTATGAAGTGAAATTTATAATTACAATAGAATGGACTTACGAAACGCGCTATTGTTCCATTTTTTTTAAGTAAAAGATTGTTTTATTGTTATTACATGCTTTCAAACAGTTTGAGCAGCATTTGTTTGAAATAAAACAATATGATATTGTTTGTTGCAGGAGATGGTTCTCAACTTGGATCATCTTGGTTAGAAGTCTCAAATAATGCACAATCTACACCAGTAACAACATACTGCCTATTTTATCAATAAGTCTAAGCTTACCATAGTGTTGCTGCAATGGCCACAATGATGTACCCAACTTTGATCAAGTCACAGAGCATGAGGTCAAAGCGGAAGTCTGCCGTGGAACTGCTGGCCGAAAGCAAACCTTTCTATGTGAAGTCGGAGGTCGTTCGTGATAATACTCAAGTGCTTCCCGTGCGGCCGGCGCCCAACTTTGCTGCCGGCTATGGTACCTACACGAGGAGCAAATCAGTTAATGTGACAGGACATAATATTAATTATCGGCCGACTACTCTTCCGCAATGTAAGTTTACACATTTTTATCTATTTTCGAATCACGATGTTTAACTCAACAAAACACTAGATTATTAGTTATCAACTAACAACTTTATCAATTCTATTAACCATAGTTTAATTAGTTGTTTTACCACTTCTAACCTTAAATAAAACGGAAGCAGATATTTAATTTTTGTTTGGTTTAATGAAATTAAAAATGAATTTCTAACAAAAATTTATTATAATAAAGCCAAGTATAGTTTTTAATTAATTGGTAATGGCAGAATACGCTCGGAGTTTATAAAAATATGCGTACTTGATTTATAATTGTTTGTAGTCGTTAATCGTCAGATACAGTTTAAATGCGATAATTAGTCTTTAAAATGCCAAACAATGAATATGTATGATTGACAATGGAATTTTCGCATTGATGACTTATTTAACACTTAACTAATCATCAAGGTTTTTGTTTTATACTTTTTGATAATGTATGAGTGAACACAATGGCATTATAATAATGGTATTTGGCTAAGAACAATTAATTGTTGAAGGCTTTATTTCAATGGCATAAATTTAGTAGAATATATTAACTTTGATTTTACTATTACTTGAACGTAAAACCTGAAAAATTAGGTGGGTACTTGCGATAACTGAAACAAATATGGTTTACGGTTTATAAATGTAAACTGCTATTAAAGTGTCGTTAAAGCAGTTAACTACTCAACAAATAAATGAGTGTTAAATTAAGTTTTCTGGGTCTCCATTTATGTTTGGAATCAATAACAATTTATTGCAATCACTTCGATGATTGGTTTGTTTGTACTCACGAACAAAAGAACCTGAATTAAGTTTAAAGTATTAATATTTGTTATTTAGTTGTAATCGTTGTCATCGTCATTGTTTACGTCAATATCTTGTATTTGCTTGATAATATGATAATATTTATGAAACATGTCTAAATAAGTTTATATTTGATTTCGATAAATTTGAGGTTATGATTTTGAAAGTTGTAACTGCGCTACTTTACCCCTAAGCAACTAAAGTGGAGTTAATTAAGTTTAAAGTTTATAACTTTTAAGTGATCATTTTATAAAATTAAATTCCAGATATGGCTGTTTCACCATCGAGATCTTTACCGCCATTATCACACAGAAGATCAGTATACTCAGGCAGTAGCGATCTATTGCAAAACAAACTTCGACAATTATTAGTATGCGACAGCGCTGAAGAACTGAGCGTAGAGCAGCTGGGGCCACTGAGTCCGCCGGCCGAATACGCGCAGCGCTGTCACAAGAGCTTGCCAGACCTGCATTGTCGCGCCGAACCAAGCTCGAACAAGAGTAGCAATAAGAGCTTGTCAAACAGGGACAGTGGCGGGTCCAGTGGCCATTATACGCAGCGTAGTGAACCGGCGCCTCCACCACGACAAGTAAGCATTTTGTAGAAACTTTTTTTTGTTGTTCGTTATAGCCGATTAGTCAAAAGTTGGGTGTATTTATTTTTTGTTGGGCATTTGTTTTACAAAATTATATTGGGCTGGCCATGACTTTAGTGCGCATGACACTACGGAATTTAAAAAATGTAACGTCAAGTATAAATCCAGGGAATTGTTTTAATAAAATTAATAAACATAATTAACATTTCTACCTAGGATTAAAATGGGTGTGAGTGCGAGTTATTACATAAAAAAGTATTCATCGACAATGTTAACAGATCTAAAATTGTTGTGTGTTTAGTTTCAAGAGGTAAGAAGGGATTCAGGCTCAAGTACGCAACACAGTGGCGGGTCATCTTACTATTGTTGTGCGGAGGGTGAATGTCGCACGCGTGGAATCTATCCGCCACCAACGCACCAGCAGCAATCACAACTGCCTCCGCCATCAGCATTTAAGCGACAGAAGTGCCTGCGGTACAAACGAGACCGGCCCATCCTGCGTTCTAAGTCTGACATTAGCGACCGCTACTGGCGCCCGCCTGAACCACCAGTAAGTCATCTCGAACAATTCTTCGAGCACCTTGGCCTCACCTCCGACAGCTACGAAGATATGTTAAGCAACAGTCGCTCATCGGAGTCACCAGTGTTTTTCTCAGACGTATCAACAATCGACTCGAGCCGGCCGATCGACAATGCGGACTACTGTGCGCCGGCGGCGTATCGCCCCAGTGAACCGCCCTCAATTGTAGAGCGTAACGCGCGGATTATCAAATGGCTGTGCAACTGCAGGAAGTCGCAGATGTTGTGAACGCCGCAGAGGTAGAGAGAGTATCAAAATATCAA
Organism: Atheta pasadenae; assembly: GCA_030264155.1. Lineage (NCBI taxonomy): Eukaryota > Metazoa > Arthropoda > Insecta > Coleoptera > Staphylinidae > Atheta > Atheta pasadenae. Next base: position 20,240 of record JARJDS010030744.1, on the reverse strand, counting down.
TCAAATCGTCAGCCAACGCCGCGCTATTGCTGAAATCGGGAACAATAATTTACGTATTAATTCTTATTGTTATTTCCAAATTTACCTTTGTATTATTGATGATGTGTGTATGAGTGAGAATGAGCGTGCGAGTGTGCGTAGTTTTCGAAACTGTTTGCCTGGATGCATTTATATTTATTTATTTATTAGAAATGTTGAATGTTGTTACAAAATTGAATGATTTCGAATGGTTTTGTTATAAAACGGCAGTGTGGCGACATGCTGTTTGCGCGATGATTTACTCGTACCTTATTGTGAGGCCAAAAATTAACATTTTGCGCATGTGTGCAATAACAATATGGAAACAATTCTCATTTAACGAACGCTTTACTGATATTTTAACGAAACAACGTATGTTGTAGCCTCGCATGGCTTTCAGGAATAACAAACGTCCAACATATGGAACATTCCATTAGCGATACCATGTTTTTTTTTTGAAAAATTTAAGTTACACAATTTTTTTGTAATTTACGCTTTCTTGTTAGACTACGACCACTAAGCGCGTGCGAAATTACAAATAAATGTCACCAGCAATGAAAATTACAACATTTACTATCAATAATTTTGTGTAAGACTTTGTTACAAGTTAGTTTATCGGTAAACTAGCACATCAAAGTTAACCTAACCTAAATTTTATGTAAACTGGTTTATATAGTATTTTTAGCGACATATTTCGATTGGACCAGTTTCTAGTAGATCAACACATTTGTATATTCATTTCTTTAATTGCTTATTATTAACGTACAACATTTATTTGCTTGAGAAACATGCTTCACCGATATTTTATTTTAGACTCGTGCTTTGAGTTGATAAGAACGAAGCCATCTGCCATTATGTCTTAAATGTGAGAATCTAAATTTAGCAAACATGTTGTGATATTTGAATCGGTCGAGTTTTTTTTTTTGTTGGATTTAGGCCCGTTCATTTTGTTTAAGAATGTTATCTGCTTTACTGCGACTTTACTTCAAGTCACTGTTGGAGACAGAGTCAATCAGAAACACTGTAAACCTGAAAAAAAACACACGACGGCTACGTTGTGAAACAAATCGAAATGTATGGAACAATTAAATAACGATGAGATGCGCCTGGCGCTGCAATGCATTGACATATCTAATTATGATGATGCACTATCGTAATTTGGATAAGTCGTAAGACGTAGTGAACTAAACGTGTAGAGTGTGAGTAATTTTTACTATTACTGGTATTCAATAAGATGGTAATGTGACGATAATTGCGAATAATAATTACTAATAAGACATTATATTAAAGATCATTCATCGGTGTAATCATTTTTAGCGTCGTTACTATTACCGAACAGTACGCAACAAGTATATCGATATTTATAATTAGCGTGTAATGAAAACTAGAATGATATACTAATTATTACGATTATTATTGTGTAAATATTGTACGCGGGGCGCTCTTAGATGGCGCGCCGGCCCATGTAATGGACTCGCTGTTTCTATTAGTTTTACTATGAATGCCATGCGTTACTATCTAGTCTGTACTTAAATTCTCATTGTTTCAATTAGAAGAACAAACGCATAGCTATCCACATCGATTCTAAAAATATATTCTGCATAAAACTATTTGGTGATATGTATTTGTTTACAATAAATGATTTTTAGGTTAAAATACAACGATTTGTCAAATATATTATACTAGTAGTATAATATATTTGCGATTTGTATTTGTTTGACACGAAAATTGATTTTTACGTGTTTTTGAAGGCAAGTAGTAACCCCTTAATCGCTTTTGCGATTAAGTTTCGCACTCGTGGTGATGTTTAATTATACAACAGGTGAATCATGCGACAGGTTCGTTCGGCGAATGCGTGCGTAATTGTGTTGCTTCAGGTTGAGTGCAGGCGAAAATTTCGACGCTTTCCACAAAGTTTTCCCTGCCCGCCAGCTACGATCGGTTTGAATACGCGCTGAGGATGACAGTGCGCATGTTCGCGCGTTTGCCAATGTTCGCAGCGAATTAACGTGAAAAATAAACAAATACTACATTTTGTTTATTGCTCGAACGTAATATGCCAAATACCATCGACATATGTCGCACCGAGTGCAAATATTTAATGCAATTCGTGCGAAAAGTGAGTTCATGTGGTAGAAGCTGATAGAAGCGGCTAGGTTCGGCAACGTCGCGAACGACTGCGCCGTCACAGTCGACCGTAGACGAGCGCGGGCGAGCGTTGCAGTCGGGTCGGACATATTTAATTCACCTGTCCGCTGTCATCAGGGGGTTCAATATAATCGTGTTTAATGCGTCCGCGATTAGTGTTTTTCACTTAACGAGGCCCCAATTGGAAGCGCCCGCCAGCGCAGAGTCGACGGCACGCATTTGCAGCGCTCCTCGCGGCAGCGCCGTATCTCTGCGATCGCGAACTCGCCGTCGGGGTGTATCAAATGTAGTTTTTCAGCGCGCCGACAGAGTGAACGGAGCTACCGAACCACGAACGATCCAGCGCACGTAACGGAGGAAAACGCAAGAAAATCGGCCCGCGGTCTATTTTTGTATGGACTCTGGTGTGTTGTGTCGGCGTGATGCATATCTGCTTTGCTAGTCTACGCTATTTTTGCTGATCGTAAAGTATAAATAGCCCGCGAGTGATTCGCTTCTAATCTAAACATAGCAAACAGTGGAGCCATTTTTATGCGTTGCGCTCGCTTAATTCCTTCCGAATTTTCAATGAAGCGGCAACCCGCGCTTATCGCGAGTTCAACGCAGGTGGTGTGCGCCGACCGCGATAGCTGAGTGCGTGATCAGTGTGCGTTCGTTCCGTCCGACGTCGGTGGAGGCTGCGGGAGCAAGCCCCAAAAGCCCCATCTCACTCGAGCTGACATAACCCTCAAAGGTCTCCGAGCGGGCGTCGAGCGATTGGTAGCGACAGGTCGCTGGAGCCTCTTCTCGGCCGCGGCGGCCTCCTCGAGTGCGCCGAGTGTGATGAAAGTGGTCGATCTGTGAGTGGTGCGTGCACGACGACAGCCACGGTGGCGACGGGCCCAGAGTGCGGCCCTGGGGCCGCCGAGAAGGGCGCCGGCTGTTGGTGGTCCTCCCTGGCGGCCATGGGCTGCTTTGGAAACCGAGACTCGCAGCAGGCTGCGGGCGGCGCCGACGACAGCCGCTCGCAGAAGCGAATTAGTGATCAAATCAACAAGCAGCTTAAGATGGACAAGCAAGTGTACCGCGCGACGCATCGGCTGCTTCTTTTAGGTGCTGGTGAGTCCGGCAAATCGACAATCGTCAAGCAGATGCGGATCCTGCACGTCCACGGCTTTAGTGATAACGAGAAGTGGAGAAAGATTGAGGACATAAAGAAAAACATTCGAGATGCCATCATTGTGAGTATTTCCCATACAAACTGTGTTTCATATTTGTGTTCCTCATTATTTGCATATGTTTTAGACTATATCGGGAGCAATGTCTACTTTAACTCCTCCCGTCCAATTAGAACGTCCTGAGAACCAAGCCCGCGTGGATTGGATCCAGGACTGTGCGTCTGGGCCCGACTTTGACTATCCGCCAGAATTCTATGAGCACACAGAAGCTTTGTGGAAGGATAAAGGAATTCAGGCGACGTACGAGCGGAGTAACGAGTACCAGCTGATAGACTGTGCAAAGTACTTTTTGGATCGGGTGGACATAATTAAGCAGCCCGATTACAAACCGTCTGAGCAGGACATTCTGCGATGTCGTGTTCTCACCAGTGGCATTTTCGAGACGCGCTTCCAGGTCGACAAAATTAACTTCCAGTAAGTTAACATCGTGCATAATTCTTGGCGCAAATATCAATTTTCACGGTGGCTTTCACCTTCTCTTGCAGCATGTTTGATGTGGGTGGTCAGAGAGACGAAAGACGTAAATGGATTCAATGCTTTAATGACGTAACAGCGATAATATTCGTAACGGCGTGTAGTTCGTACAACATGGTGCTGCGAGAGGATCCCTCACAGAACAGACTGCGGGAGAGTCTTGAACTGTTCAAGTCCATCTGGAATAACAGGTGGCTGCGCACTATTTCTGTTATACTCTTCCTCAATAAACAGGATTTGCTGGCCGAGAAGATTAAAGCCGGTAAGTGATGATCATCATATCCTATGTAGACGCGTTTCAAACGTCGACCGACGTGTTTTCTTTTTTCTTGGTGACACGCCAAAAAGCGCACGCCTACGATTTTTCTTGTTACTGCTTTATTACACAAGGTTATCACATTTTTATTATAGCAGAAGGCAGGAGGGAAATTCGTGACGCTGGCTGGCGTGCCCATCGTTTATTTCTGTCTCGACACTTTGTAATTTCATAATTATTTTCTACCTCACATTTTTTGCTAAATGAGTGATTGCGGTGTAACTATAACCTATAACCATATTTGCACCAAAGACACAACAAATTATTTCAATCTATAATGATTATAATTACCAAATATAATTGAAACCAATGTTTCTTATTTAATATAAATTTAATGCCATCCTTTAAGTTAAAAAAAAACAAGATTAAGTCGATAAGTCGTAACTCCATAAGCCATGTTTTATCTTTTGCTTCCTTGAGATACGACTTATCATGGCTCTATTATATGTACTTTTATTTTACACAAATTACGTAAACGCATCTTTTTTTGGAAGAAAAACATGCTTACTTCATTTAAATACACATTTACCTTTATATATGTTTATAAACTTGACCAACGTAAATTTGCATAAACCATAAACAACAAAACTATTGTTTTGTTTTACATATATAAATTTAATCGAAATGACAATTCACACGACCCTTGATCATGTTGTGTAAAATGTTTGCCTGTTTTGTAACCAACAAAAGTTCACACTTGAGGTGGCATTTGCTTAATGATTAGCATATTACATATTCGTTGTAATAGATTCTCGCGGTCCACACCCACATTTCGACCGACCACATGCTGTGTGAGAAGTTTGGTAACTAATACGATTGGTTTGGATTGATTGCAGGTAAAAGCAAATTAGAAGACTATTTTTCTGATTTCTCAGCGTATCAAATTCCCGGAGACGCGCGAGATGACCGAGACGACTCTAATGAAGATCTGTTGGTAGTGAAAGCCAAGTACTTCATAAGGGATGAGTTCCTAGTAAGTATATTTCGCTTAAGAATCCGCATATGCTTGAATTCAATAAATATTTTTTTTAACTTTTTGTTTACATATTGTGTTAACGGGGTATATACACCTTGTATAATTAACAACCCTACTTTTGTGGGATAAATAAAATCTCTTGTAGTTTTGACAATTCTTTAAATAAATAGTTTGGAATTTTTTGAGGTTAGAAATGAACATTAGGTAACTTAATTTATTTACAAGAGGATGCCAGAGATTTGAGTGCGATTAAATAGAAAATCACAATCACCGAGCTATTTTTCTTGTTGGTTTATATAAAGCGATCTTTATTCAATAACCATCATGAAGAGTAGTTTAGGTTGGTTTAAAACGTTTGTAATTACTTTTCACGGAGCTAAATAATCAATCAAACGTTTATAACAATATTATGATCCGGTTAATTAAAGTGTATATGACCCTTTAACACAATAAAGTCCTCCTTTTAGCCCTTCCCCGCTTTCGCACTATATAATCAGGTCCGCCGACCTGGTGCAATCACTGATGGTCAAATTTTCTGATCCGCAGCGTATAAGTACGGCGTCCGGAGAGGGTAAGCACTACTGCTATCCGCACTTCACGTGCGCCGTCGATACGGAAAACATAAAACGTGTGTTCAATGATTGCCGAGACATCATTCAGCGTATGCATCTGCGTCAATACGAACTGTTATAACCGCCCTTACGATTTCAAAAGCGAGCATATGAAAAAAAAATAACACACAGCATGAATATGATTGAGAATGATGATAAAATCTCTAGTTGCTTCTGTCTCCAACGCTGTATATCTCACTATATTATAATTACATAAATATTAATGAGAACCTGAAATAAGTAACGGTACCGCACGTTCAAATACAAAGCATAAATAATGGACACAAGAACATTATCAATGGAGCGTCATTTTCTCAAAGTAGCTGATCTCTACTCTCCTCTCGTAGGAAGTGTTACAAAGCCTTAGTTGATTCGATTTCGCCGACACACACACAAACACAAAACGGAATAACTATAGGACCAATAAAGACAACGCGTAACAATTTTATTGATTTTCTTTTTGTGTGGATGTTTATTAATTATCAAAACGATGAATCAAACATAACCGGTTGTAGTGTCAAAACGTGCAAAATTGATCTTGTTTTACGCAGCAATACAGGTACGCTTTTAATAAAGTTGTCAATTTTTATTATTAAGATTCGCGGGGCGCTCGCGGAAAGGACGGGGGAACATTCGGATTTATGTAATGATGTAATATTTGTGGTTTTAATGTGTTATGGAACGACCGACCTTCTTTGATATCTATCATTTTTGATGTTGTAATATTGTTTAATATTGTTCCTCGCGCGCTGGACATGGACGTGGAGGCGTGCCGTCGACTGGCGCTGGAAATTTCTTTCATTAGTATCTTTTGTGCGATGCGTCGAGTTTTATTGTTATCGGAGTTAGGTGAATAGAGTTAAAAAAGCAAACCAAATTTATAATGTAATATTGTGTTTAGGATATAATGTATACATGTGCAATGACCTCCTTGCGATGAAAAACTAAAGACTATTGTGATTTGAGACATTTTAAATGTTCGTTTCTTAGTTTTCCGCGACATCCGCGAGCGGACGGGAAGTTACAGTTGCGCGCGCACTTTCGATTGTCCAAAGTGGTGATACGAAAAATGAGAATAAAAACAAATCTTTTTGCTGCTAAAATTAGTTAGTTAAGATACAAAAAACAAACGAGGGAAACAATTAACTAATTATTGTAAATTAATTGTACGTGGATGGTTTTATGGAATTTATGTTTACTTATTATGATTTAATCACTATTACAATTTATGTGCAATAACAATCAAACAATTCAAAAGATACAGGCGTACATTTTTGTGTGCGCGCCCGACAACATACCGCAATTACTTAATCAGTACTTTATTGACGATTTTAAAAATCCAGTAGAGTTGAAAGAACATATTTATTTTATGTTGTATGTAGTGTTACGATAACGAACCTTAATGGAGAGGACAGAAAACCTACTATAAGCATACATTTTAAAGCACAAAACAAACTATAACAAATCGTCTGACAACTTCTTACTTTATTGTATATTTGTTGTTTAAAACTACTGTAGAAAACAAACAGGAATATTGAAAATGATATGCTGCGATATAGTCAACCAACAAAATGAAAAGTTTACCTAGAAAGATCGTCTATTTTTACTACTGTATATCCGCTGCCCGTAGTCGGCGGTTTTCAACCAGTAATTAGAAGAAAACACCGAGGGAAAGCAAAGCGACGAGATGTGACTGACAAAATTGAAAACCACCACCAACACATTCACATCACTATGTTAGATCAATGTGATTTATCAAACGTTTTAGCATTACATTAGTATCGCGTCATGATAAACAATTGAATGAAAGGGATAACATGAACTGACACTGACCCTTTGGCGTTAGTACCTTCCGTCTGGTTGCCATCGCGACCTTATCGTTTGCCCCCTTTCGACCAACACTTTCATGCTGTAAATTTCCATCGTCTTCGCACTGCGTGCGCAAGTCGATCGCTCCATAGACGGCTTGGCTGCCGCGGGCAAAGATTTAAATTAATACTTAACCAAAAATGGAACCTAAGTGAATGATGAGAAAAAACCACACAACACACTAAAAACTAATTGAGTGAATCGCAATACAGCGATGTCTCTTGTAATTCGTGCTTTTATTAGTTCGGTAGTGTCTAATTAATTAATAAAAAAAATATATATATATATGTGCCGCTAGTCTAATAAAATAAAAATGGCGGAACGCCACGTGTGGACCGCACCGGAATGTGTAGTAATCAAACCAATGCGCAGACACAGTTTGGGCGTTGCGCGCTCCACAGGCGTTCCAAAGTCCCTCAATCTTTACTGAATGTTATATTTGTTAATAAAAACTGAGAAAAATGGAAACATGAAATTATAAATTATATCTGTATTATTATGCCATTCAGGTTCGCAATGACTGTCACCAACCAGACACTTCCGAAAGCAATCTGAGCACGCGAACAGCCGCACCGGAAATGAGTGTGGTCAATGGCGCGTGAGCTAAATGGTTCGGATGTGTTTGGTTGCGTGGATTGGCGATGATTAAAAAACAAAAAAAACTACCTTAACAATGTAAACTCTCGACTCCTATCTATATCATGGAAATCAAACGCAAGTTGGGCATAGAAAATTATTGATCCTTTTTAATTAGGAGCCATGCACAAATGCGGATAAAAGCAATTTTTCTGTCTGTAGGACAAATTGATGATACTACTACATAAAAATATGAGAAAAATGGAAACAGACTTTTTGAACGAAATGAATGTCAGAAGCGTGTGCTGTATGAATGCGTATAGTATTCGTTGTGAAATACCCGATTCATCATCTGCGATGCAGCCTGAACAACACACAAACAGCAGCAAATCAGTATTCTTTCGTTTGTACCCAACATATATGAACATTGTTTTCGTACCGATATTAAATATTGTCATACCAAATATGTATATGTGAAATCTAAACAAATGCAAGAGAAAATACGTTGGTTATTTTCGTAAAAGGGGATTCATAAGTGCTGTATCCAAAATGAACTGCCTGATATGAATCACCTCTATCTATAAAGTAAATAAATACAATGCAAAAAAAAACACACAAAATGATACCGAGCAAACAAAACATGAAATAAATTTAAAAATTATAAAAGGATGATATGTAACTAAATGATCTGTAATAAATATGTCTTATTTAAAATGTCGCCTACAAAACATTTATTTATTTATTTATTTATTTATTATTGTTTTTATTCTGATATTAAAAACATTCTTAAAACAATAAATCTCAGCGTGTATTGATAGAAAAATACAAATGGAAAATGAAATAGAGTGCGCGCAGCCCCCCGACGAGGACAAAACATTTTCCACTATTCGGGGGGCGGCAGGAGTTTTCCGGATTGCCGTCATATTGTTCCTCGGCCTGTCGCTCGATCTCAGTGAAAAACATCTCGTTTGACGGCTGGTATTCACGCAGTGCAATCTTCTCCAGCTCATCAGACTCGCTGCAGCTGACGGGAATCAGCGGATCGGTGACGGCCGCTGGCTTTTCAGCACTAGGCGAAGCAGCTCGGTCGCCATCTTGCCGGGCCATTATCCGAAAATCGGAGTGAGGCTTTGTAAGTATCTTGCACGGGTATTTAGGCGCTGTGGAGGCGACGGCAGGAGTGGTCAGAGTCGAGGATGATATCTTCGTAAACTTCTTGGTCTTCACCACGGTTTCCGGAGTTTTGTTACGAGGAAATTTACCAACGGTTGGCGCGATGGTCTTCTTCTTGATTTTGGTAGGATCGTAAATGGAGTAGCAGGAATTGTTAACCTGGTGATTGGAAGCGCTGCGATTGATGTTGATCGTGGTTGGTTGAGAAGGCCACATGGTAGGTTGGTTTTGGGACGAGCCGGAGTTGTAGATAGAGGTGGTAGGAGTGGAAGGGCGCATATACTGCGGGTTGGTCCATCTGTGTTTGGTGGGCATTTGGGGCAGCAGGAGCACACTGTAAGGCGTTGGCGGGTGCGTATGACGACATGGCGGCGCGACATACCAATTCGGATTCACATTTTGGGTGCGATTCATTGGTACTGAATGCGGCGGCACCGCATTGATTTGATTGGTATAAGTTTGACTAGCATACGTTGGAGTGCTGTTGGAATAACCCAAGCGATTGAAGTTTGTACTAGTTGTATAAGTGTTAGTATCAGGAACGTATTGCATCGAATTGTAAATCGTAGTCGGATAGGAGGTTCCGGTCGAAGACACTTTCGTATGGCTTTCATGACTTGGTGTATCATTCAAAAACGGCATGTTACATTGATTGATCGGGTATCCATACGTGTTATTAACAGCTTCCGAATACGAGAACTTATTCGGCGACTGTCTCCTCTGCTGACGGACAGGACTTCTTTCACTTGTACTCTCAACAATTTCGGGCGCATCCAAATCCAAATTACGAATCGATGATGTCGAAGGAGCGTCCAATTGTTCTTGGAATCTGTCAATAAAATCACTTGCCGATTTCGTCACGCCGTTCGTGTGAAGGATTCCCGTGCTAGATGTCACCGCCGAAGGAAAATCTTCGGCGTAACCGTTTGAAAGCGGGCTTGAAGACTCGTGCAAACTCCTCGTTGACTTTGCCGGCCCCTGGGAGTTTCCCTGTACAACATCCGAATATAAACGGCGTTGGGGGGCAAGCAAAGAATCGTTGTGTGCTGAATTTACGTCTTGGTCGTCTTCAATTCCCATTGGATTGGGGATTTTCATATTAAGGTCAATTATAAATTGTACCAATTTCTAAACAAATGAAAATGTTTTACTCAATCCAATCACCTACCACTTATACATACTACTTACTTTTAAATCCGAGTCATCCGGTTTTAAAGCATGCCGAAACTCTTGCGTACCCTCATTGAACACTATGTTTTCTAGTAAAGATTTGTATACTTCCAATATGCGATCTTTAGTGTAAAATTTCCTTTTATCCCATAAATGCCTAACATCGTCTGCAAGACAAAGTCGAACAAAGTCTTAGTGTTAGACTAACAAAATTCAAAACTTACCAGATAAAATTTTTTGGCGAAGATTATAAGCATCGAACTCGGTAACATTAAAATAGAATGGTAACTCTTTGTCTAAATTTAAATCCTGATCAGATTGATCATGCTTAGAAGACTTCGAAGATCTTCCGGGAGACTTATCCAAAGAACTCGTTGACGATTTTTGGTAATCCGGCGAGTCGCAGAACGAAAAGAATTCGTGATAAGGTTCGTTGCCATATTCATCCATCTTTTCCAGACGTTCCATTTCGTTCTCGTATAAATTAAAGTTTTGCGAGGACGAATAGAGCGTGTGCGCAAACACTTGCTCCACGTCTGGCATCATCCATGGCTCTCGCGCCAAATCCCACTTGTACAAGTACGGATGTAAATGTGACGCACCACGTGTGTTGGGTGTGTATGATCGTTCACGGAATTCGTTGTAGGGATAGCGGCCATATTTAGCCAAGTTGCTGTGTGGGATAACATCATCAACATAGCGAGCCACCTCCCATTCGTTTTCCTCTTCGTTTTCTAGTTTCTTGATCCTCGCATGGAGAACCTGTTATTTCGATGGACAGAAATATAATCAAACGAATATTTTAGGTTGGTATTTACCTGATGCGAGTGCTTGTAGATGGAGTCTTGGATGAAGTCATTGTCCGAAATCAGTTTTATGGTATTGTACGCCTCTCGAAGCCTATCTTTTATCATAAGCGCTTCATTTAAAATGAGGCTACTAGTCATTTTCGCGCCATTGTTTCGAAATATTATCAAAACCGTCGTTTACTTGTCACATTGCATCGTGTCATGGATACCGCAGAAATCTGTTGCGATGGTTACAGCTATCAATCAGTTTTGCCACCTGTCCACACCCGTCTGTCACTAATCAACTCAATCAACAAATAATCCGTTTTTAACTTAACAAAACGTTAATTGCTCACTGTATTGCCCATCAAAATGTTGTAAGTAAGTTATATTACACAAAACCAATTTATTTTTATTCAAAATTGCTGTTTTTTCTGGCTTATTAATCTGTCAAGAATTTGATTAGAAATTTTTAAAACGATTTGACTTTTGGATTGCAACAGGTTAATATACTCACACATTATCCGTGTTCAATATTTCTCCGCTTGGACAATTTAGTTTAAACTCAATTTGTACAGCCTAGCGGCATACGGTAGAACTATAACAAATATAATCTCATATAATCTGATACAATAAACACATGTTTAAGTTGCTCACTGAATTGAATTATATTTTTGATCAAATTGACGTTGTGATTGTTGTGTGGGTTGTATACAGTTGTGATGATCATATCATGTGTTGGATGTGTTGTTTTACGTGGAAAGCAGTGGAAAGAACCGAAAGAACCTTTCATTCACCGTTATTTGCTACAGAACTATGTATCAGAATTTATTTAAGGTTTGTGGTTAAGAAATATTGCATAAAATGGATATGTTAAATAACTTGCGTGACTTATTAAACGTAAAATCAGTTTCGGTGATTAGTGGTGAGGTGTCTGTTAGTAACAAAATAAATGTTGAGGCTGCAGCAGATCTGTTAGAACATTTTCATCAACAATGGGAAGAACTTCATCAAAACAATGAAACAAATGCATTGTGTGCTGGTCAAGCAGCTGATGTAATAAATTCCATTCATTCACATATTGCCTTACAGAGTTCACATATCTCAAGTATTAATCAGTTGTTGACATCTTTGCCAATACTTCAAAATACATTACAAGCTTGTAATACACAAATTCAACAATTGTGTAAGTCTTTTGAACAAGTTGAAGCTGATTTATTAGTGTTTGAAGATATTATTGAACAGCAAGAGCTGGAACAGAAGAAAAATAATCATAGGTATCAATTGGCTTTATACGAAGAAAAGAGAATAGGTATTATTCAGGAGGTAATTTTGTTTCTAATACTAATTTCAAATATTTTTAGCCAATTTGGAATTACTAAGAGCTGAGTTATCTAAAAAACATGAACAGGAAGTGAGTGATACTGAACAGAGAAAGAGGGATGCAATGCAAGAGCGACAACTTGTTTTTCAAGATGCATTTAAAACTGATTTGGAAACTTATAAAGCTTTAGGGACAATACCAAGTATTTAAAGTTACTAATGTTTTGATCATAGTTTTCAATACATATTTTTATTTTAGAAATACAAGTAAACCAATCGAGTGCATTATTAGAAGAAATTCAGTTAGATATTGATGACGGGGAATTAATGGACTTTCTTGATGACAAATAAAGGGTAAAAATGTGATACATATTGATTATAAATATAAAATTTGTTAAAATAAAAAATTTAAACTTTGTGCATTTGAATATTGTGTCTTACCTTTCTCATTGTAAATTTATTTTCTCATAAACTTTACTTTCATTCACTTGCATCAAGCCTTGGCAAACAATTGTCATCTAAACAAATTGATTGTTGTTTTTCTTTATTATGTTCATTAAATAATTTCATATATTATTGTTTCAGTATTAATAAATATATGCTTTTGTATTGTTATTAGTTTCATACTTTTCCAAAGAAGCACATATTGATGTTACAATAAGTATAATATAACTAAAGGTGATTTATATATGTAATATATAAACACATCAAAAATTATACGAGCATTCTACATGTTTATAAGGTTTAATATTCGTTAGATAACATTAAACTTGAATTACACAATGTTTACTCATGTTTCGTTCACGTACGTCGAGAGAAAATTAATCCTAATATTTGTACACATGGTAATAATACATATAACCATTTTTTTTCTTTGACCAAGTGGGGAATAAGAATAAGTATGGCAGTTTCTTGTCATATGTAGTTGTCCTATTAACATTGTTTTAAAGATAATCACATAGACCTGTCAATGTTAATTCGTATTAATATTCATTTACCAAACTTAATTAATTTTTACAAGTGAATTGTATCGGAAGTAATAATTAGCGTCGGACAGTTGTCTGTCATTAAACAATAGAAAACATAAATCAGAAATAACATTGTTCTGTATCTTACAATACCTTACTTACACTTCTTGTTAGCAACATTACCTTATAGTGATTTATGATAAGTGTCCTTTAAAACTTAGATGTATACATATGAATACCACAAGATTACACGTTTATGTTTAAATAGATAGAACGCATCCGTATTTATGTGGATGTACAAGTTATACATTTTTTTCACAAAAGTGTCGTACAATAATGGCTGTTGGATAATTATGTCACCGAAAATGTTGTTTAATTTGTTTGTTACATTAATATAACCAGTTATTTTTAACAAATCGTTAATTCTTGGTTAATAGTAATTCTATACAAAATAAAATTGAAATTTGTTTTAAATAATGCCAGTGCAAAAACACTCTAGGTGCAGTATGTTCATCCTTAAATCAAATAAAAATTAAACCAGTGATACAGTGACAGTGATACTGTTCTATGCTTGTCTTACAAGCGAACTAACTATAAATAACTTACTCATAATAAAATTTATGTATAGTAACAATACTTCTTTTTGGTTTTTAAAATTAATTTTTAATTTTTTTTGTGTCACAGCTTAAAAATGAGATACGTAATCACTATTTTATGTAAATAACAACCTAAAACGGGTTTCTTACGGTGGTTAGTTTGCCCTGAATTAATTCTGTAATTGATTAACTTAATTCCTTGATTAGTAATTTGTCCTAACTTAATACTATGTTCTGGCCTACGCACATGTATTCAATCCGTGAGTTATTACAAAATAATTATAACTAATAACAACAAGTGAGATGCGTAGCGTTTTTTTTTCGATTTTACTTTCTTCATTTGTAATTTTTTTTTGTGGTATTTAAATGTTTTAGGGTTGCCAGTACCTGTTAGCAAGTATGAGGTAAGTGGCAGAGAGCCTCTGTCACGCTTGCTCGCATTCTTCTTCGGAAGGTTTTCCATCTCCATAAATGCTCATTGATGCTATATAATTGTTCGGCATTATCTGTAATTAGACAATTCGCTAAATTTAGTTTAACACATTACAAGATTTACACTTTGTGTACCTCAAATATAATATCCTGATAGCCATAGCAAAAGGTGCTTCCAAAAGGATTGGTAGTATTTGTAGAACTCGCCCGGTTCAAAACAACTGGCCTTTCACTGGGTGTAAGTTTTTTGCATAACTCATCCCAACGACAATAAGCGGTCACCTCGATATTATTCAAAGGCGCTGTAAACTCGCACCGTTGATACATATTGAAATTATAATGACCAGGGTAATTGGTGTGAAGGACTAATTTCTTTACTAGATGAGTACGAGCGTCAAACAACACATCCTGGAACAATTAAAAACAATTCAAATTTAAGTCGAATTACAGTATTGTGGAAATATTTGTACATACCAATCCAAGTGTGAAGTAATTGAAAAAATAATCACTCTTCGTGGCGGTGACTCTACGATGAGCATTCGGACAATGAATTCGCATCTTATCCTCGCTCTTGTAAAACACCTTCGACGGAGCGCCTAATGCAGAAGCAACGTCTTGGGCTGAATTGTCCAACAAAATTTCGCGTTCCAGTTGTAATTTCGACGAGTCTATCCTTCGTGAATTGCCGCTGGTCAGGAGTGTGAGCCGCACACCTTTCGTATACGTTTCGCCGCGAAGCACCTCCGCCTTCAGAAGATATAACTGGCCGTGGTAACAGCTGAGGGGTAGTTCGGGAGCGGTAGCTACCTCAACACTAGCTCCATGGTACACAGCCATCCGCGAAACTAACGGAGATGAACCGGCTGGGAAGTGCAGCGAACCCAAATTATGAGTGCTGCTTGTTTGGAATTTTGACTCGACTGGGAAGTAGAACGACAATCCGCGGAAGTTTAGCACGAACAGTTGCTTCTCGGAGTCGTACACACCGGGGTGAGTGGCGCCAAAGGAGTGTTCAATTTGTTCGATTGAAGGTAAGACTTCAGGTGAATTAAAATGTAATCCACTAAAATATTGCAATATAAAATAGTTACTAATATTGTCATGGGAGATGGATGGGTGTTGAACTTACCAATACTTAAGTTTGACCATTTTCATATTGCAGATTTCAATTATTTTAAGTCTTTGAACAATTGGATCAAAAAACAATCTGATTCCATCTTGAGGTAAATTTATAATTATATCTATTTCTAATGGATTCTAAAATAATTTTATTTTTTATTATTATTTAATTTTAAATCAAAAAGTATTGAAAAAATTGAAATACTAACACTATCATTATAAAGTACTTGGACACCTTTAATTAAGCCAACTTGTGATTGAATAATTGCAACTGCTTGAGAGAAATGCATTCCTAAAAAACATTACAGCAATTTATTATTTGCAAAGTTAATAGTTTCCAAACATTTCACTTTCATTCGACGCAATAAATAAATGACATAATCAAATCCACATCGCGCGCATAAGAAACAAAAATATTGCGCAAAATAGCAATGTACGCATTAAATAAAAATAGCTTCTTTCCATATAGTTCAGGTTTGACTCTACACTTTACTCACCTAGGATAAACTCCCATTGTTCACAGCCTAAGGAACGCTCGGGTACGATCTCGAGGTCCAGCATTATGTTGATCACAATTAAATCTCGATAGTTTTGGTTGTTATCGCGGCAATCACTTCGGTTTTCACTGGCAAACGTTGATTATTTACAATACCTTCTTTGTCTAAATTCAGACGGACGCCATCTTAGCATTCAACTGTCATTGAAAAACAGCTGATTCAATGATGTAAGTCGCACGGGAATTGCGCCCGTAGTGACTGGCGCGTTAAGGCGTAGTTTTATTCTGCGCACTAGAAACTAGAATCTTGACTCTAGCGTCTGTGCGTGGTGTAATTCAGTGTAATCAAAACAAAGGAATGGAACGGCGTTTGGTTGTGTGTGGTTCGTTGCTAGTCAATTCCCCTTCTTCACTGAGCTTGTTTGTTTATATTATCACTTTAGTTGCTTTCATTATTCAAATTCGCTGGCGTTCGATTGTTTGATGACCTCTCCTCCCATTCCAACAACGGTAATATGAATCACATTATAATATCAATAATGTTGTTGCAAAACAAAAACAGTGGTTTTTCTGAGAGGGAGAGTGGGCATAGTCTAAATTGTGGAACTTTTCGAAAAGAATACACACACAAACGCGCTAATGTTATGAGCGTATCTCTTATTTTGTGTCTGCTGTGTTGTTGTTTTGCATATTTACAGAATTTTATCAAGGAATTATAATGTTTTGAGGCGGACGTAGCAAAACAAACATGCTTACAATAATCGACACTGGGGGCAGTCGGCGGTAGTGCCCAGGGTGGCAAAGAAAGTGAGAAATCATTTGCTATACAATATATAATTAACTAATGAAGCATGGATCAAAGCAGACATCATTCATAGTGGTTAATTGAAGATGTATATCACCTGCAAAACTTAAGATTCTTAACAAATAAGATTATAATAAAATAGAGCGGCATTATCTTCAGGGCCCCAGGGCGATACAAATCTTCATCCGAACATTATAAAAAATAAATAATTTAAAGTCAATACAAAAAACACAAGAATCAGTGTGCCTGGTCCGGCGGTGGTGCCATACAGTTTCCATCCGGATATCGCTTCTTAAAACATTCAATCAATTCAGGATCAATCAATCTTATACCTTCCACTTGATTCCCCAATGTAATCCAATTCGGCTGAATATTATGCGGCCTACCAAACAACTCAATTTTTCTTGTTCCCGGCGACAATCTCTCAATCATGCCGTAAATCTCATCCGGTTTATGACTCGTCGCCCTAACTTCAGCTACAATCACATCCGAATCCAAACCTCTATTCAAATTCTGCGGTGTTCCTTTCATTCCAACCAAACAATGCTCTTTACCATGGTTTAGCCAATGACCAGTCCTCCCGGTTCGTATAATTCTTTGCAATTGATTAGTTTTCACCCAAATTAGTTCATCCACTCTTTCATAGCCCCACAATTTCAAACATTCCCTACCCAATTCCATTGCTCTGCCTGTTACCCATAGAAATATCAAACCATCATCTTGTAATTGGGGAATACCCAATTGTCTCATTTCATCATCTGACATTGTTCCATAAGGTAACTCCATGTGGATATCCCATGGTGGATCAGCCATTATTACTGCAAATTTACCCAAGACTGTCATGTCTAAAAATCTTAAATCACATTGTACCCATTGAGCCGGATATAACGTAGTGCTTTCAGAACAAACCATTGGTTTGGGTGCAAGTGGTGTTTCCCGACTTTGTCCTGATCTATCTACTTCATAATGGACATATTTACAAGTATCCATATGAAAGCAGGTGTTCAAGAAAGAACAATCACCTAAACTCTCATCAGTGTGCTTTTGTATAATTTTCTTGAAGTGTAACTTTTTGCAAGGGATTGAACCAGCATTTTTTTGACATTCCCCTTTAGTTCCATATGGACAAAACTCCATAACCTGTGCTCCACCTTGTGAACGAAATCTTTCTGCTAAACTTTTCTCCTTTGCAGTGGGTTTACTGAGTAAATCAAGAATTTCTTCACCTATTTTCTTACTTTCTTTTTCTTTTGTTGATGGTGCCAATAGTAGAGACTGAAAAAAATAAAACAAATTATTTGACACCAAAACATTTTACTTGCTTTATCAATTTACCATAATATCATTAGCCCTTGGATCAATTTTCTCCTTCTTTTTCTTGTCATCTTCATCCAATAATTTATGTTCTGGACTATCAGTTTTTTTTCTTTTAATCGGCTTTACATCATCAACAGCATCATCTTCAACCAATGCATTTAACTTTGTATGTTCAATAAAAATAACTTCTAATTCGGTCTGGCCATCTTTCAATGTGTCTTTCACTGTTATAATTTTTTGTGTGGCAAACTTTTGTAACAAATTACATATTGATTTGTGTGTTGCATTAGGTTTCTCTCTTAAGTGTTCTAACAAGTCATTTGAAGTAGTTGGTAAATGAATAGTAACTTCATTAAGTTTTTTCAGAAGACCTTTCTCTAACTCACGGTCAACCTTAATAAGATCTTCTTCTTCAACCACATCATGTTTTATTTTCACATCTTCAGCCATTAATGTTGAATACACTTTTGAACTACTTGCAACGATTTCTGTAGAAGGATGCGATACCAACGGGCGGCTACCTAAAGCAAGTATATCTTCGCGCTCTTTTTTGCGTTTTTCAAGACGTTCTCGAAGACTATTGCGTTTGCTTTTTACAGCTTGGATTTCTTCCCAAGCGTCCGACATTGCTATTAAAATATTATGTAGAAATATTGCAATTTAAATCAAGTAAATCATGCTAATTCCGAACTTGTTTGAAAGTTGCTTGGTTATGTTTACATTACACGCTTAGCAATGCTGAGCAATTTTGAATATGTTGGTGTCCCAGTCAGTTCAAGTTCGTCCCTATGCGAGTGAAACAGAGTGAGCATCATCGAACTTACTTTCAGCGACGCCTGGAGCGCCACTGTGCACTTACTATGTGAATTGTGAACATATTGTGAACCATTGTGATATGATTGTGATCTATGATTGTGATTGTGAACCAATGTGAACTGTCCTTTCCAGGAACACACAGGCACTTTCTGTGGGTATATCGTGGTATATCGCAGTATATCGGGTACAATCGGGTGTATATTGGTATATGTTGGTAAATGTTCTGTGGTTTTGTGATTCCGTGCAGTTCTGTGTGTGAGTGCCGTTAGTCAATCCTGCTCATCCTGCTCTCAATCCTGTACAATTCAGTACCATTGAGTTCTGCTCCCGCTCAATCTTTATCTTTTACCTGTGTATCATATTTCCGTAGGACCTATCGGAAAGCCGGAAAACCCGTGTTAAAACTTTCCCGGGGGGCTAGCGCATAAACTATGGAAAATATCGTATAACTTCTTATGTAAAAATTGTGCTCCGGCTCATCCTCTCTCTTTTACCTGTGTATCATTTTCCCGTAGGACGTTGTTTAAGTAAAGCTTAAATTTTTAATCAATTTTTAATTTTTGTTCAGTTTTCAATTAACAGCGCCATCCGCGGTTGAAGGATGAACCACTTTTTTAAATTCTTGGTACGTTGCAATTTTTGTTCAGAGTTTCCCATTAACAGCGCTATCCGCGGTTGAAGGATGAACCACTTTTTTAAATTGTTGGTACGTTGCAATTTTTGTTCAGAGTTTCCCATTAACAGCGCCATCCGCGGTTGAAGGATGAACTACTTTTTTAAATTTTTGGTACGTTGCAATTTTTGTTCAGAGTTTCCAATTGACAGCGCCTAGACTATGAGAAATATCATAAATATCTTAAGTACAACATCTTAAGCAAAAGTTGTGCTCCTGCCCATTCTCCACCGTTTACCTGTGGATCATTTTCCCGTAGGACCCATAGGAAAGCCGGAAAAGCCGAATTAAAAAAGAAAATTGGACAATATGGTGAGGAGATATTTGTTTTTAAGTTTTTTGGTTCACCTTTGAAGTTA
>JARJDS010030738.1:0-20153 GCA_030264155.1 Atheta pasadenae | reverse complement strand
TCCTATTCCAGAAGGAATCAATCAAAAATATTAATTAGTTCAAAAGTTATGAGTAAAAACAAAAAATTATGATTGAAATTTGAAGAAAACAAGTTTAACCTTACTTTTAACTCAATTTTCTGTCATTGTTAATCAAATATTTTACTGTTTCATGATACGATATGAAAGTACAACTAATTAACTTCCTATTCCAGAAGGAATCAATCAAAAATATTAATTAGTTCAAAAATTATGAGTAAAAACAAAAAATTAGGAATAAAATTTGAAGAAACTTTGGAAAACAAGTTTAGCCTTAGTTTGAACGAAATTTTTTGTCATTGTTAATCAAATATTTCACTGTTTCATGATACGATATAAAAGTACAACTAATTAACTTCCTATTTCAGAAGAAATCAATCAAAAATATTAATTAGTTCAAAAATTATGAGTAAAAACAAAAAATTATGAATAAAATTTGAAGAAACTTTGGAAAACAAGTTTAACCTTAGTTTGAACGAAATTTTCTGTCATTGTTAATCAAATATTTTACTGTTTCGTGATACGATATAAAAGTACAACTAATTAACTTCCTATTTCAGAAGGAATCAATCAAAAATATTAATTAGTTCAAATGTTATGAGTGAAAACAAAAAATTATGATTGAAATTTGAAGAAAACAAGTTTAACCTTACTTTGAACTCAATTTTCTGTCATTTTTAATCAAATATTTTACAGTTTCATGATACGATATGAAAGTATAACTAATTAACTTTCTAATTTTGAAGAAATAATTAAGAAATATTAATTAGGAAAAGCG
This sequence comes from Atheta pasadenae, assembly GCA_030264155.1. NCBI lineage: Eukaryota > Metazoa > Arthropoda > Insecta > Coleoptera > Staphylinidae > Atheta > Atheta pasadenae. Next base: position 19,357 of record JARJDS010030738.1, on the reverse strand, counting down.
TTATTAACAAAACAAGAAAGTAAAACAACATTTTTTTGGTCAAAACAATTTTTTGATTAAAAAAAACAAATTTTCTTTACAAATTTTAAATGATACGAATCTTAATCATGATTACTATCCTTAATTTGTTCCTTAATCCAATCCCTATACTTTAAAACATCCGTAAACACAGCATACGCATGCGGATTACACAAATCATTCCGACTCGCAATGGAAAACGACACCATCCCCCTAATCTCCCACCGTTTACCATCCACCTTATCCTCGCGTTCGAAAAACATCCCCCCACCCGAATCCCCATTACATACGGAAGTACCGTTTTTAAACCCTGCACAAAAATTATTCGTAGAAGTTAATTTCCCATACACTTCCGGTTCGGAATAAATACACGTTAATAAATCCACCACCGGCATTTGTGTTTCGTGTAACAATTCCGTGATGTTATGACTTTGATCAAACCCCCACCCCACGACAGTGCCCAAATCTTTAGTAAGATTTCTATTAATCGTGTCTGATGTTAAACAAACCGGACGGACATATTCGGTGTAATTCGCAGGGGCATTAAGGGTTAACACTGCCAAGTCATTGCGGTAGTTTGAGTGGTTGTAATGGGGGTGGATTTGTATACGGTTGAGGTGGCGTTGTTGGAGGCCGGCGTTGAAACGTGTGAGGTGTGTCCGACCTAAATGAATACGAAAACCGTCGGCATCGGCTGGTTCTGATGTTTTCGGACGTGTGACGCAATGGGCGGCGGTTAGCACGTGGTTTTTTGTTAAAAGGGAACCGCCACAGATGTATTTTGTTGTGAGGGTGTAGATTGCTATATGCCAAGGCCATGCACCTGGAAAGAAAGAACAAAAACATAGATTTTTGGAAAAATTTAATTTCAAATAAGTTTATAGGTTAGAAGCCAATTTTATGGGGGTTGTAATTTTTTTAATCTTAATTTCTTAACTGTTAATGAAAGTTTAACTAATTAACTTTCTATTTTTGAAGAAATTACTCAAAAATATTTATTAGGGCAGAAATTATGAACAAAAACAAAACAAAATGGAGCAAATTTGAAGAGAACTTAGAAAACAAGAGTCATTTTACTTTGAATACCATTTTAATGGCATGTATTATAAAATATTTGATAGTTTTATGATTTGTAAAGAAAGAACAAGTAATTAATTTTTCATTTTTGAAGGATTTACATAAAAATGTTAATTAGGACAATAATTATGAGCAAAAGCAACAATAATTAATTGAAAGTCGAATAAAACTTAAAAATCAAGTTTAATCTAACTTCGAACTCCATTTTCTGGGATTTTTGATCAAATATTTCACAATTTATGATAGGATATAAAAGTATAATTAATTAAATTTTTATTATTGAAGAAATCAGTCAAAAATATTAATTAGGACAAAAATTATGAATAAAAACAAAAAAGTTGGTCGAAATTTGAGGAAAATAAGTCTAACTTTACTTTCAATTGATTTTTTTTTGGATGTTTAGTCAAATATGAGGTAGTTTCATGGCATGATATGAAAGTATAACTAATTAACTTCCTATTCCTGCATAAATTATTCAAAATTTGTAATTGGTGCAAATGTTATAAGCAATCTGAAAAAAATTAATGTAAATTTGAAGAAATCTTAAAAATCAAGTGTAACATTTACTTTGAACTCAATTTTCTGGCATTTGTTATTAAATATTAGACATTTCCTTATTATTATATGAAAGTACAACTTATTAACTACCTATACTTGCAGAAATTACGCAAAACTAATAATTATTGCAAAAGTTATGAGCAAAACCAAGAAAAATTGATTGAAATTTGAAAATAACTTACAAAACAAGTTTAACTTTAATTTATTTTAAAGTTTCTGGCATTGTTCATCAAATATTTGCCAGTTTAAAGTCACCTAATAAAAGTACAACTAATTATCTTCCTATTTTTGAAGAAATTAATCAAAAATATTAATTAGGCATAAAATTATGATCAAAAACAAGAAAAATGAATTAAAATTCAAAGAAAGCATACAAATCAAGTTTAACTTAACTTCGAACTCAATTTTCTGGCATTTCTCATCAAATATATGAGATTTTTATGATATAATATGAAAGTACAACTAATTAACTTCCTATTCCTGCATAAATTACTGAAAACTGATAATTATTGCAAAAGTTATGACCAATACAAAAAAAATTAAGGAAATTTTGAAGATAACTTAAAAAGCAAGTTAAATCTACTTCGAACTCCATTTTCTGCTAACTTTTATAAAAAATTTAACAGTTTTATGATACGATATAAAAGTACAACTAATTAACTTCCTATACCTGCAAAAATTACTCAAAACTAGTAATTAGTGCAAAAGTTATGAACAAAATCAAAAAAAATTGATTGAAATTTAAAAAAAAAACTTACAAAACAAAAAAGTTTAACTTTAATTTCCCATTAATTATCTAGCATTATTCATCAAATATTTGACAGTTTATAGCCATCTAATGAAAGTACAACTAATTAACTTCCTATTCTTAAAGAAATCAATCAATAATATTAATTAGGAAAAAAATTATGAGCAAATACAAGAAAACTGAATTGAAATTTGAAGAAAGCATAAAAATCAAGTTTAACTTCGAACTCCATTTTCTGGCATTTTTTATCAAATATTTGAGATTTTTATGATATAATATGAAAGTACAACTTATTAACTTCCTATTCCTGCATAAATTACTCAAAACTAGTAATTAGAGCAAAAGTTATGAACAAAACCACAAAAAATTAATTGAAATTTAAAAAAAAACTTACAAAACAAAAAAATTTAACTTTAATTTCCCATTAATTATCTAGCATTGTTCATCAAATATTTGACAGTTTATAGCCATCTAATGAAAGTACAACTAATTAACTTCCTATTCTTGAAGAAATCACTCAAAAATATTAATTACTTCCAAAATTATGACGAAAAACAAACAAAAAACGCAAAAACTTAAAAAAAATATTTTTACCTTCAATAGAAGTTTTTCCATTCGTAATTAAAGGAACAACCCTCTTAACAGGAACACCACACTTAACATCTTGAGTTAGTCTCGGTCCAGCAGGAATTTGTCCTTTTCTTCCTACTTTTTTATTCGAGTACAACACCGGTGTTAAGTCACCACTAAAGAATCCATCACTGTAAGATCCTCTTGAAACAGCTTTTCCTTTTTCTTCCCTTTCTCTTTGACCTTGTCCCTGACCTTGACCATTTGCTTTACTTCCACCTTCAATCCTGGTTTTATTATTATTTTTCCCCGACAAATCCTTACCACCCTGATCTTGTCCTTCGAATGGTACCAACCCATCATCAACATCCCCCTCTTCCCCATAAGTCGTAAGAACCGGTTTCCGGTGTAAACTCACAAAAGGCTTCTCAGTAGTGGTCCTCCTGGTCTTAACAAAACTACTGGACGAACAAATCGTTTTTCCGTTCAATCTCAAATGAGTTATCAATGGCGGCACATCCGCCGCGTTATATTTCACTTTAATCCTAACAACCACACTAGGTCCTGCGATTAATTTATAATCCGGTTTCCGAATGGCGTATTCCTGATTATCCAACGTCGTTGCTTCCCCAAACCAATTCTGGATTTTTAAAAATTAAAACAAAAAAAATTTACAATAAATAATTTTGTTTTTTCTCTAAAAATATTTTACCAATAAAGTCTGCGCCTTTTTATCCAAAACCACGTGCAACCAAACACCCTGTAGGTCATCCTGCGTTGCCAAATGGATTTCGGCTGACCACGCCCCCTGATCCACGGCATCCAACGGTAAATACTTCAACACTGACGGACAAGGCGTGTCCAACGTAAACGCACAACGCCCCCCATCGAACCAAACACACAACAACACCGCAATAAATAAATAGACGTGATAAACAAAAACGTAACACATAATCTACAAAAACAAAACACTAACGATTTATTTATTCCACGGCAGCGTTGATTTTACGTTCAAACATTCTTCGACTTTGTCGCGTCAATGTCTAATCAATAACTGATCGTCGTTTGTTTCAAACAAAACAAATGAATGCAATAGCACTTTGTTTGTTATTTCTCGTTATTGTGACGTCACGCAGTTACAAGTTTAAAAAAAAAACCACAAAATTCAAATGAACAACAACAACAATTCTGGTTTTAAATAATTTTAAGATGGCAACTATTATTATTACCAAGTTATTGTTATTAACAATACAAAAATGAAACGGAAATCGCATAAAACCAGTTTGGATCTTTGTAATTTATGCAGAAACACACGCTTGTTCTATGTGTTTATACATTTGCACGATTACAACCTTGTATTTTATTTGTTTGACGATTAATTGTGGTTTTAATTATGGATTAATTAGTTTTTTAGAGTACTAACGCCATCTAACTTTTTTCTGTATTTTTATTATGTTAGTTTTGGTTATAGTTAGTTACCTACTTTGGTTACAGTTTTTTGTATCGACTGTTACCGACGTAAAGTAGTTTGGAGTTTTACCACTAGGTGTCGCTACGGTTATTAAAAGTTTTGACATGAAACTGTAAAAAACAAAATTTGTTTACTTGAGCTTTTTATACAATTTAGACCGTAATTTAGACATCATTTTAAAGGTTATGACGCGTTGGAGATTAAAATTGAGTAATAACAGTGTTGAATGGGCTGAATAAACATAAACGAGGTAAATATAAAGGGAGATAAACATTGTGAATGTGCACTGTGTAGCAGGAAATGTTGGAATGTGTTGGAATTACTTGAAACGCACATTGGCGTGTTGCATGGCATCACGAAAATTAATCGTAAATGGGTTCGAGTAAGTTCGTATCTGTTCGTGAGGAGGTCGACGCCGCAGCCACTCGAGTGGTGGCTTGGCGCAGCAGCCAGCGCCGAAGAAGTCCACGTCCAGCGAGAGTCGAAGAACATGCAGTTGATGCAGTTGTTGTGTGCCGAAACAATTGACGAAGCGATAAATATCCCCAGCAAAAACCGCGCCGACTATGAATAGGTAATTGTTACAAAGCAACTTGTTAGGGTTTTGTTTGGTCGCAAAAAAGAACCTCAGCCACACTGCTCGAATCCAAAAATCAAAAATATTACGATTACGTCGTAAATGTTGTATAAACGCAGGAGCGAGTGAGTTTTTGTTGAAAACGCATGCGCGCTGACACACTCACGTTGGGTGTTGCAATGACGCACACGATCGATTCACACCACACCGACGATGGCGATAAACTCCCCGCACCGCGCTCCGTTCGAGATTCACGAGCGAGTGCTGGCTTGAGGCTTAGAAAACATTGAGTACAGAAAGCCAGAGAACGCACCATTTTACTCTACTACGGGCTCTACTTACTACACATAACTTGAATAAATTCGCTGAAGTGAATTGCGATCAAAAACATGACGTAAGATATTTTTCATCATCACAAAACGAACGCAATTAGCTCGTAAATGTTTTAAGTTTAATTAATTAAATCAGAATCACGTTACCTGACGCGGTTTTTTCGTTTTTTATGAAGAGAACGTCGGGGTTGTTGTCCTTATTCGGCGTTTTATTATATTTTTTGACAACAAATTCGCCAGAAATGTTTATTGGTTGAAATTCGAATTGATAAACAAGTGCAGTGCATAATATTTAGATTACAATACAAGTGCATTAGTATTAGTTTCGTTAACGTTCGTAATTATCAATTTAAAATTAGAAATGTTACAAATTGCAAAATGGCCGTGTGCTTGTCGTTCGCTCACATCAAGTCGTCCGCGCCCAGCACCATTCGGTCACGTTCGTGCCGCGATCGGCAATAGTCGCGCGTGTTAGGCGTGTCGTACGCATGCGTCATCGGCGTCGGACGAGTTTATAATATCTACGCGTGGGCTGACGCACTGGCAGTCGGGTATTAGTTGCACTACGAGCAGCATTAAGCAACAAAAGCAGCAGCGGTGGCGAAGCAGCCATTATTACATTTTAATTCACGCATTATTAAATTGAAAAATTAAAGCTTTATGGCTTTGTAAGCGAGAGCGACAAGATTCAACGTTGTTTTGCGACTTGATCTTCATATATCACACGCTGATTCGTGAAATTATTATGATTTGAATGTAAATGTGATTTATTAGCTAACAAAATAAGGTTAAAGGTAATACGCAGTTGGCGTTGGCGCGTTGTTTGTTTGATTGGTCGATAGCGCCGCGGCCATTTTGTGTATTTGACGCCTCGTCGTACGACGTTCATACACACACACGGCTGTCGCTTAGTTATTCGTACCAGACGACAGATATCCGTTTCTCTAATCGTCATTAAATCGAACAACGCAAATTAACCTGCTGATAATGATGCATTACATTGCGAGCCCGACGTTTTGTTATTAATTGAGAACAAACCACATACGCGGGGAATCATGTTTTGTGTTTTGTCAGCGTGCGCTACGCAGATGCCGATGAAATCGTGATTTAAAAATAAGCGCGCACAACAAACGTACGTGTTTTTGGGTGATTTTGAGCGAGCAAGTAGGCATAGTTTGCCCGATTGCTATTTTAGGGTCATGGCTCTGGCTCCCACAAGGTTTGCCTTCATTTAATCTATTCTTTTACGTTCAAATGTAGTGATAGTGTGACACATTGTGTGACACTTGCGCTTTGTTGCGCAAACGTAAATCAATGACGTCATGAATCGAAAAAATGGCGGATGATTTTTTTTTGTTTCGTTTCCTTTTTTCAAAATGAATTAAAGCGAATGAATTGAGCAATGAGAATGATGTACGATGAATTTCAGCGAGGACGCGGTCAAGGACGCGACGCCGGAGGAAGATCTCGAGGACGGGGAGATCGAAGATGATGACGATGATGACATACAACCACCGCCGCCGACGACGACGGGTCCGGTGGTGCAGGAGCAAACACATAATGAGCGAGAACGGGAGCGCGAGCGACCCACGTCGCCGGCGTTTAGGGAGAAACCACGGAGCGAAGATGCACTGGAGCGGGCGGTTGGCTCTGGCGGCGGCGAGAAGCACAAGAAAAAACATCTGACTGAAGCTGAGAAGAGTGTGATGAAATTACACAAGTTAGAGCGTTTAGAACGGGAAAAACGGGATAAATTTAGGAGAGAACAAAGTAATTTACATAAAATTTTAAGTTTATTTAAGGAAAATTTTAGTATCTTAAGAATTTGGTTGTTATATTTGACGTAAGGTTTGCTTTTAGTGCATGTGCCTGAACCTGTTGATGATTACGCGGTGTCCTTGGAGAAAGCACTGGCGAAAGTTTTGAAAAAAGATCAAAAACCTAGTGATGGTGAAGAGAAACATGACGATGAGCAGCCGAAACGTGGAAAGAAGAGGAAAAAAAAGGATAAACATAAGAAGGTAACTAGTTTGTTTCCATATTGTAAATTGTAAAAATTTTCTAAGTTTGGTAATGTTTAACCTTGAATTGTGTGGGTGAAGGCTAAGAGAAATAAACAAGAGTCGCCCAAAAATCCGGAGGACGAAATCGAGCGCAGAACACCAACGGAAATGATGGAAATGCGTAGTGATGGCGACTCGAGTGATACGGAATCTTCAACGGACAAAAACGAGATGAAACGGAGACAATTAACGCGAGAATTGCGACGTGAAAACGCGAAAAGTCGACGTGAAAATAACCGACGGGACAGGAGTCGGGAACGTCAAATCGAGAACAATCGGCAAAGTTTTAAGAAATTACGAAAAAGGAACGTCGGGATTTGTTTGTATTACCTTCAAGGCAAGTGTAATGATGTAAGTATTTTTAATTATTAAATTTTAACTTTTCCCCTACCAAAAATTCCAAACAATCAACACTTAGGCAACCCAAATTGTTTTTTTTATTGCGTAGGAACATTGTCAATACTCCCACGACTGTGTGCAACCCCTAAAACTAGAATTGTGCAAATTCTACCTCCTAGATTGTTGCGCGAAAGGCGACAAATGTTTGTACATGCATTCCGACTTTCCCTGTAAGTATTACCACACGGGGGTGCCGTGTCCGTTCGGAGACGATTGTAAATTTGCACATGGCGGTCCCCTTCAGGAAAGTGTCAAACAAATTTTGTTTAAACACATTGAAACAGCGCCTAAAGAAATTTTGGGTAATTTCCCGCGCTTGAGTCGCGAAAATGCGCACATGATGATAATGCAAGCGCAGAAAAATTTAGAGATGAGTAAGTTGAATAAAGAACAAGAGATGGCGCGGCAGAATCAACAAGGGCAGACGCAGCCGTCGAATGACTACGAGGGTGATTCGGATGGTAAAAGTTTGAGTCAGCAATCAACGAATCAGGGTCATACTCAAAGTCACAGTCAAGAGGTGGTGGCTGAGAGTCGGAGTGAAAAGAAAGAAAAGCGAAAGAGGTCGCGATGGCAGGATCCTGAACCGGAAAAACCGGTTCAAGGTCAAGGTCAGGCGCAAACTCAAGCACAGAATCAACAAGTGTTAGGTTTTGGTTTGAATCAAGGATTCCAGGATCAGGATATGAGGATTAACAGGTTCGTACTCTTACTACTTAGGTATTAAGATTTAAAATAATGGCGGACAATAAAAATAAAATGTTGTGTGTGTGGTTTTTTCTTTCTAATTAGTAATGGGGATGTGGATATGAGGTCGTTAATGGCGCCGACGACAATTCATCCGACGGATATTGTAAATCCGAACCTGTTTACATCGAAACCGCCGCCGATTTTACCGCAGAATTTGCATTTGTTGCAAATGCAGCAACTGCAAGGTTTTGGTATGTTAAATCCCGCAATGGCGGCCATTGCTGGTGATTTGAATACGGCGCCGAGCGTAACTACGGTGGACATTGAAAAATACAAAATGGACGCTGCGGCCGCAGCGTTGAAGGACCAAGAGGATGTGAAACCGGTTATTAATCCGGTTATAAATCCTCTTGATCCTTTAGGTGCTTTGGGGTTAGGTAAAGATATTGATTTACGTGTTCCGCCGCCTAGTTTACGTTCAACGCCTACAGGTTCGGCAACTTTACTTCCACCCAAAGATGTTGACATACGTGGAAGTGTCGTCGATGCACATGCGCAAGTACAAGCGCAAGATACAGACATACGTCAATTACAAGTAGGTTTTTTCGGTGATTTTATTAAATATTTTATTAAAAAAATTAATTACAGCCTGCAAATGATATTGCTGATGAAGAAGAAAACGCGCTTCAGATTGTGATGGATGAAGAAGAACCAATAAAGCAAGAAAAAGAAGAAATTCCTGTGGATGTCAAGCCGGAAATTCAAGATAATGATATTAAATCACCGGATCACAATGAAGATTCGACTGTGTATGAGCTGCCGAAAGTCCAGCGGGATTTGTTCGCCAGGATACAAAACCAGCAGAAGTTTAACGCGCCCGGGGATGATCAGAAGGATCAAAACGATGATGATCAAAACATTGATTGGTATTCGGACGACGAGGACGATAATAAGTTAACGATCGAGCATGTGGATGATGATCCAGCTGAACCGGAGGATGTGAAAGATGTGAATCTGTTCAAAGACAACAAAATCAGCGATAGTCCTGCGGAACCTTTAGAAACTACCAGTGCTCAATTAGGTGACTTATCAAACTTTGACATTGCGCAGGTTTCGAAATTATTGTCAACGATCAAGGAAAACTCGAATTTGTCTGACAACCCACAAAATCCAGCGGTGAAGGATCCAAGGACGAAACCGACAGACCCAAGGGCAAGAGATCCACGTTTAGCGCGACAACAAAGTTTAGATCAGGATGTGCGGGAACCCATGACGATTTATGAACAAAATGAACCAAGTGATTCAAGGTTAGGACGATCGGATGTGGATTTACGTATGGGGATGAATTTTAAATCTTTAGGAAACTATACGCCTGCGTCCGAAATTGACGCGAGTATTAACGCGCATCCGGCGATGACATGGAAGGTTTATATCGTGGAGATACCCAAACCGGACTATACCGGTTTGAGGTTAACCGCGTCAGATGCGCACGCATCTGGTGATCCGCGCCTGCGCAAAATCTTCCGTCTTAGTACAGAGGAAAAAGAAAGTCCTGCAAGTCCAGTCGCGTCACCGCCGTCGACGACGGGCGTAAATTTAAATCTTGCGCCTGCGGTAACCACCGCACCTAGTGTTAGTGTTAGGGTAGATCCGCGTAAACGTAAAGCAATGGAAACGGCAGGGGTTAGTTTAAGTTCAACCAACGATAATCCGGCGACTTATGCACAACAATTATCCATGTTGCAAAGTTCGCCGTTTTATCAATCGTTGACTAGTAATCAGAAATTAATGTTAAATCAAGAGTTAGCCAGTCGTAACGATCAATCGGGGATGTCTGATCCGATCATATCCGCCATGTTGTCGAATTTAGGTTTGGGTACGAATCACACTAATGCGCAACACACAGCGCAGCAGACAGGTCAGGCTTTAAATATTTTAAACAGTTTGACTGGATTCGCACAACCCAATCCTTTAATGGGCGTTGGGGTGGGGGTAGGTAATGTTAATCTTAACGTAGCTCCACCGAATTTAGGTCAAGGGTTGTTAGGTCCTGCGCCTTCCCTAGGCCAACATCCCCATATAGGTGATTTTAATCAATTGAACCAATTAAATCAATTGAATCAATTAGGAGTTGGGTTCGATCCGCGGGGTTTAGACCCACGAAATGTAGGGGTTAATGTCGCTGATCCAAGGACAATGGATCCGCGGATACAAGGTAATCAATTTAACGATTACCAGAATATGAACGATCGTTTAGATCGGAATTATTCCGACGATGAGGGCGAGTACGGGTTTGATAACTCGTACAACTCGTATCAAGGGCCAAACCAAGGTCAAGGTCACAACCAAAATCAAAACCATCAAGGAAATCAACAACGACAGAACCAACAACAACAAAATCGAGACAATCGAAGTCGGAGAGGGCGGAATAATCCGAACCACAACCGGAATCGGAATAACTTTTTCAGGCATAATAATCGCAATAATCGTAATCGTAATAGTCCGAGTTAAACGTTTTTCGCTAAATAATTTTATTGTAATTCGTAATTTTTCTATATTACTGTTATAGTTTTTTGGGAAAATGATTGCCAAGAATGTTTGGCAATGATTTTCATCCCCAGCCCCTTCGTTCTGTGATTTATTTTTTTATGATTTTTGGTTTATGTTGATGATTATTTTTTTTACTACAATTGTAGGTTATGTATGACTTTATGATCGTTTTGAACAGACAGTTGATATAGTGCCAAATGCGATATGAAGTGCGAAGAAATGTAATCAAGATGGACGATTGTTTTCGCATCTATTGTTAGTTATACATATTTATATATGTTTCAGTTTGTATATATAGCTTTTAGTATATAATTCGTATGAATGGCGACCGGCGCGAAAAAGAGTTACTTACATTCGGTTTATGTTTTTTTGAGTTTCGATGAAAATAACGATTTTATATTCTAAAATTTCTTAGTAATAACAAATACATCTTGTATAAAAATTTAACACTCGCAGGAGTAAATTTAACAATAATTGTTTTTTGCTTAAAGTTTCAAAAAGTTTGCAACCCACTTTACAACTAAACTAAGAATTTTAATTTTCTTTAAAGTAATTTAAGAAAAGTGTACAAAATGTTGGGAAACGTTTATATTTATTATTTATTAGTATTTTATTCTGAGAATAATTTGTTATTACCTAGTTTTTTTAAGTTTTGTTTAAATTATTGGCGTTAACTTGTACGGCGCATGCGTCGTTATTAACCTCACAACGAATCAACAGTCATGAACCATCATGAACTGACTGGCGATGTTTTCGTTGTTTTTTTCAAGAATTTTTGAGTATTAACACCGATCAACGACTTAATAATGAGTTCTAACGTGTCTTAATTGTTCCCGCACGTCGTGGGATTTTAAAAAAGGTATATATTGCGTATTTTTTAAAGTTTTCTTGTTGATTCTACGTTGCGTTTGTAACAATTAGTAACTAATGACGTTATACCGGTATTAGCTTGATTTTCTTTTCGTTTGAACTATACAAACGGTGTATCTTAGGTAAAACCAATAATTATTTGGTAAATTACCTTATTAGTTATGATTTCCTTCTAAAAAGAATTCTTTACTTTGGTTTGTAAAGTTTTATTTACGTTTTTACCAGTTTTTACGTAGTTGTGTTTATTGTATGCAACCCGTTATACACTATTTGAAAAACAAAAAAATTACGTAAAAACTTTAAATTAAGGTGAATACTGGTGAATATTTATTAATGTTTTGATTATTGGTGACTTTTGTCGGTGTTTTTGTTTACTGTTTATTGTTATTTCGTTTTAATTGTGTTATTTTGTGTATGCATAAACTGAGCATGCGCGTGTTGTGTGCGCAGATTGCTGTCTGTTTCTGTCAAAATTTTAAATGATCTTCATTTGTTTTGTTTAGTTTGTTTCTGGTTGAAATTTTTCGTCAAAATTGGTCAAGATCTTCGAAAATCTTCAAGAAATCATAAAGCCAACGTGTTTCTAATGGGTTTCAACAACAATTTAAGGTAAGTCTCACTACTCACTACCAATAAAGTAAACAATTGGTTTATGACTTAATAAAATATAATTTCTTTGTTATTTAATTATTTATATTAACATTTTAAACCTATGCGTGACTATACAATTGATTAGATTCGATTGTTTTTCTGAACTTTGCGCAATGGTTATTCGTCAATCGTAAAAAATATTGCGTTGGTAATTCGTTTGGGCATTGCTTCGTTGTTTTTTGTAAATTAACTAAATGGGCGTCATTTCTTTTGAATTCGGCGCATCCACAGCGGCTGCAACGTCTTGTACGGTATGAGAACTATAAAAACAAGGCACAAATCACAAAATGCTGGCTGCGGGGTGGCCAGTACAAAACTTACGTACGTGCATGCGTTTTAAAATAACACCGATTTTACAGGGTGTTATCGTTATCATTAAAGAAACGTGCGTATGAGGAAGGTGCGGCGAATGCTGGCAGAGTACTTGCGCTGCGTGCCAAATAAAATTACACAACAAGAAAAAGGTTTTGAGGTTAAGGCACATTACGTTAATTAGTTTAAGTCACAACTTAAAAAATAGTAAGCAGATTATAAGAAAAAGAACAGAATAACAAAGTTTTAAGTAGTAATTTAGTAAAAAGTCTTTCAGTGTTTTCTTTGTAAAAAAAAATATTTAAAGGTTAAGTTAAGCTTGTATTTTAAGTATTTGTTGGCTGTTGTGTTTGGTTATGTGAGCTGTGTGACTTCGTGGGCGACAGACTTCAGTTTCATGCTAGAAAATTAGAAACAACTAGTTTACAGCGCGTTTTGGTTAATCAAACAAAGAAAAACAATAAAAGCGAACATTTACACACACAATATTAACGTACTTATGCATCAACATCAAGAGACCAGCTGCAAGAAGAACAAAGATCTTTAACAATAATATTAAAGGTTAAATGTTAATTGTTTTAAAATTAAGATGAAAGGTAACGAAGAAGAGGAAAATGTATTGTTTGAAACTCCAATCACCACAAGTGGACCTTGGTTCTGTGATTGATTAGCAGTTTTTGGGGGTGGTTAAGATGGTGGGTCTTCATCGAAATGTGCGTAATCGTACCTCGAGTAGTTGCTTGGGTTTGAAAGGGTGGAATTGTCCGTGGGGCCTACTATGTATTTTTGTACAAATTCGTATTGCATCAGACGTGTGTTACCCATGGAAATGGCCATGTGGATTACGAGGTATGCGCAGAATAATAGATATAAGATGCCGAAAAGGACGATAAGGGTCAAAGATGCCCATTCTAGTTCAGCTGCATTGACGGTTTCGATCACAAAGTAGGTGTTGATTCCAATTACTACGACGCATAATAATGTTGCTACCACTTTATTACCCCTAGAACAAAACGGTTGTTAATTAACTTCCCCATGCCTTCCTCCTACTTAGATAGTAGAATATGAGGTTGAGTTGCAGAAGGACGAGTGGGAGGTGGTAGGGAGTTAGATTTACTTACCATCCATTAACAAATTCACCCATAATTTGCGGATTACTTGTGAACGCAATCGTCGGAATAGTAGCAAAAGGTAACTGAAGTGACATAATGGCATTCAGGATATCGTTCATGCCAGTCAAGTCTTGAATCTGACTGAAGAAAGCCAAACAAAAGGTGGGGACAATTGCAATGGTTCGAGTGAACAATACTCGCTTCCATCTAGCCCATTGTAAATTCAAGAAACCTTCCATTGTGAACTGGCCAGCGTAGGTACCAGTCATAGTTGATGATTGACCCGCAGCGAGGATACCCACTGCCCAGATATACAACGCAGCCATTCCAAAAGTACATCCCAGGAAGATACCACCCTTGTAAAGATCAGCTTCGACATAGTCATCATTATTCTTTAACAAAAACATTAAACTCACGTTAGTTTATACCAAAAAAAAAACATTAACAATTAGCATCAGTTGGAATACTTACGGGGAATTCGGAAGTACCATTCAAATATGGCTGACTGGCACATGTCTCTCTCATTTGATTATTGGTCTTGTGGAATAATCCATGGGCGAAAACAGCGACGACGAAGACGTTGATGATGAAACTCACAAACAACGCAATGGCGGCTTCGATGAAAAAATATTTATTGGCTTCGCGAACTTTGGCTGGTTTGGTGCGGTCCACATCGCGGGATTTCACCAACGCAGAGTGGAGGTATAAGTTATGAGGCATTATGACAGCTCCTAAAATTTTCACCACAAAAATTAATCTTCAAAAGTAAAAAAGACATGAAGGTAACTTACCAACAATTCCAACAGCTTGCAACAAAGCCTTCGAATCACAACCGGTACACCATGGGAAAAACATCCCTTCCACCACATCGACCTGCGGCGGCGCTGATATGACATACTCATAACCAAAACTAATCGCCATAACAGTAATCAACGCGCCGAAAAACAACTCCAATTTCCTAAGTCCGTATTTATCCAAAAACAAAAACGTAAACGTATCGACAATGGTGATCAACACCCCCACCCACAATTCGATATGTTTGTTCGATAACAAGTACAATGCAATGGCGGTACCAATGACTTCTTGCATATCGGAACCGATAATGGCGATCTCCACCATGATCCACAGCAACAATCGTGGGAACTTCCGATATTGGCGATAACACATTTCGGCTAAATGTAAACCAGTCACGACTCCTAGACGCGCTGATAACCTTTGCATCAAAAGGCCAAGGACAGTCGCGGAGAGTAGGACCCAAAGCAGTTTGTATTGGGCAATTGTACCGGATTGTAAGTCACTTTCGATGTTTCCGGGATCCAGGTAGGCGATTGACATGAGGAATCCAGGACCTGTGAAGGCCCATAGTTTTCGAAAACTGAATCTTGTCTGGGAACAAGAAATAAACGGTAAGAGAATAATTTAATTATTCTAAAAGTTTTAGAGGTTAGTAATAAAAATTGCGACTTACGTCATCTTCACTTTCGGGTATTTGAACTTTTTCATCAGCGAAATAAGTTTGAGTTTTCGTCAATAAAGTCCGCTCACTGTTGTTTGGTAAAGATTGGGAGGCGGTGACATCTTCGTCTTCCTTCGGGTTGGCTGCGTCCACCATCTATAAAATTATTTTTTTAGTAAACAACTAAATTTAAGGAGGGAGAAACATTGGTATTTTTCAAAATACCTTCATGTTCGTCTTTTTATGAACATGTTTTGTTATTTTATTTGTTTGTTCTTGCTCGTCTTGTTTTGTTTGTCGTTTTTTCTTAACTTTAATCCTTGTACGCCTAGCGCCATCTTTAACATTTTGCCCTCTACGTTTGTCTTTAAAAGTTAGGTTAGTTTTGTTTATCGTACGCTTATGTACTGTATTTTTGGTTATATTTTCCTCATAGTGGGTAAAATCTATAGATTCTTTATCTGTATCTGTATCCATATTTTCAATAAGTTCTTTCAATAATTTATATTTGAGGTTAAGTCTACACATTGTTTGCTTAAGTATAAATGTGTAACTTTAAGTATTTATTTAATTATTTTTTAAACAATTTGTGTGAGTGACACTGGTGATAACTTGACATTGACATTGAAGTTTTAACTGTAAAGTTATTTAATTTAATATCATTACGTCACTATCATTTTATAGAATTATTTTTTAGTAGAAAATTATATAGTTGGTGGAGTTGCTTATGTAATTTGTCAAAACAAATTATTTTAACGTAACAATTTTTTATAAAAATATTTAAGAAAACAAATTAAGATTAGGATAATTGTTTACATTTGTGATGAACAAATTAAACCCACATAGAATCATGGCGGTAGTTATAATCTCATAATCCCATATATTATATAACAACAATTGGAACATGGAATAAATAAGTTTTACAGCTTATTATAGCTTGACTTAGTATTGTGATTTACGAATCAAGTTTTCCATGGAATTTTTTTTTCTTGGAAAAACCATAAACAAAAACAAGTCATACTAGGAATATTAATTATTTAAAGATATAAATAACACACAAAAACTAAAGTTGTAAAAGTTTATTTGTTTCAGTATTTCAAACTTTGTGTAGTAAATTGTCTCTTAAATTTTATTGGTTAGGTCAAATCTTCTAAATTTTACTATATATACATTGGATTAGTTATTTTACAAAATGGCGAAAAAATCAAAAGAGTATCTTATTTAATTTTTGAGATACAGGGTGTTAAAGTAGTAAGAGTCAATTTTAGTTTTCAGTTTTACGTTTGAGTCTCAAAAACATGTTTTGGTAAAACATCTCTTAATTTTTTTTGGTCCAGTAAAATTATCTGAAACTTACTGTATACACTCTTAATTAGTTACTTTACAAGATGGCGTAAGAACCGAAATAGTATCTTCTTTAATTTTTAAGATACAGGGTGTTAAATTAGTAAGAGTCAATTTTAGTTTTCAGTTTTAAGTTTGTGTATCAAAAACATGTTTTAGTAAAACATCTCTTAATTTTTTTGTGGCTCAGTAGAACTATCTGAAACGCACTGTATATACTTTTGATTAGTTACTTTACAAAATGGCGAAAGAACCGAAATAATATCTTGTTTCATTTTTATGATACAGGGAGTTAAAGTAGTAAGAGTCAATTTAGTTTTCAGTTGTAGGTTTGAGTATCAAAAAAATATTTTTTGGTAAAACATCTCTTAATTTTTTTGTGGCTCAGTAGAAATATCTGAAACGCACTATATATACTTTTGATTAGTTACTTTACAAAATGGCGAAAGAACCGAAATAATATCTTGTTTTATTTTTGAGATACAGGGAGTTAAAGTAGTAAGAGTCAATTTAGTTTTCAGTTTCACGTTTGAGTATCAAAAACATGTTTTGGTAAAACATATCTTAATATTTTTTGGTTCAGTGAAATTATCTGAAACTTCCTGAATTTATTCTTGATTAGTTACTTTACAAAATGGCGAAAGAACCAAAATAGTAGCTTCTTTAATTTTTAAGATACAGGGTGTTAAATTAGTAAGAGTCAATTTTAGTTTTCAGTTTTACGTTTGTGTATCAAAAACATGTTCTGGTAAAACATCTCTTAATTTTTTTTTTGGTTCAGTAGAATTATCTGAAACTTACTGTATACACTCTTGATTAGTTACTTTACAAAATGGCGAAAGAACCGAAATAATATCTTGTTTCATTTTGAAGATACAGGGTGTTAAATTAGTAAGAGTCAATTTTAGTTTTCAGTTTTACGTTTGAGTATCAAAAACATGTTTTAGTAAAACATCTTTAATTTTTTTGTGGTTCAGTAAATTTATCTGAAACTTACTGTATACACTCTTGATTAGTTACTTTACAAAATGGCGTAAGAACCAAAATAGTATCTTCTTTAATATTTAAGATACAGGGTGTTAAATTAGTAAGAGTCAATTGTAGTTTTCAGTTTTACGTTTGTGTATCAAAAACATGTTTTAGTAAAACATCTTTAATTTTTTTGTGGTTCAGTAAAATTATCTGAAACTTACTGTATACACTTTTGATTAGTTACTTTACAAAATGGCGTAAGAACCGAAATAGTATCTTGTTTAATTTTTAAGATACAGGGTGTTTAATTAAGAAAAATATTTTTTTTTTACTATTACCTACAAAGTCTGCGATTAATTTGTAAGTTAAATTAATAGAACAAATCGTCCTTGTTGTAAACAAAATAGGAAATTCCCGCTTGAAAATAACTAATAACCACGAACTTGGAATTGATGTTGACTCAATAAACTTGATAAAGATAAGAAATAAAACGTGCGTAAATAAGAACAAATAAATGCAATAAAACAACATGGAGACATACAGAATAAATAAAAAAACACCAATCAAATACATCGATACATAAAAAACAACGATGCGGAATAAAACATAATGAACGATGATCTCGTTGTAGCAATCATCAATATTTTGATACTGATAACGCTTTACTCAGTGCTCACGTAATCGAGCAAAAATCCATACACATTTAATGCTAGTATGGAAGTGTTGGTGTTGATAACACATATCGTGTATGTATAAACCCGTCGTCAATGTATTAATATTGAATATTTGCTTGCGCTTTGCTGTACACTTGATTTTATTTGTTCAACATTGCTCGATACGGTGTTTGAACAAATGAAAAGTCAAGTAGCAATTAGGAAATAAAGTCACGTAAGGAAAAAATGAACGCAGACTATAGTTTAGTGACTTAAGTAACATATCAAGTACGTTAAGTTAGCAAAACAGGTAATTATTGTAATTATTGTGACACTTAACATTGAATTAAATTTTTATTCAATTGCAATTCAACGCAATTATGAACTCAATAATATAGTGCGTATTATGCGTTAATCTATTATTATTTTATGTTGTAAATATTATTAGTAGGTATTAAATTAGTTTTTATTATAATTTAAATTCTAGAGCACATGATGCAATTTTGCTTTTAATTAATTGCGTTTTTTTACACCGAAATTGCAGTTTTTCATTTATTTTCGTAAAATGTTTATAAATATTGTTTGGATCGGTTAACAATTATGAAACTTGCAGTATATTTTGTCAATTAATTCAATTATGAAATGGCAAAAGAATTAAGTTGGTATATAGTTTAATTTTTAAGATACAGAGTGTTGAAATAGTAACAGTAAATTTTAGTTTTCAGTTTTACGTTTATGTATAAAAAACATGTTTTAGTAAAATATCTCTCAATTATTTTTGAGAGAGTTAAATTACTTGAAACTTATTGTATATACTTTTGATTAGTTACTTTACAAAATGGCGAAAGCATCAAAACAGTATCTTGTTTCGTTTTTAAGATACAGAGTGTTGAAATAGTAACAGTAAATTTTAGTTTTCAGTTTTACGTTTGAG
>JARJDS010030733.1:0-20212 GCA_030264155.1 Atheta pasadenae | reverse complement strand
AGTTTGATGAAGATGGTGATCCAGATCATTGTATCATGGGGACGTCACAGGAAGCAGTAGACAGAGTTAGTCTGGTGATTCACGCCCTTAAAAGAACTTTTCATTATGGTTTTCTGCCTTTGGTAATCTACCTGGGATGGTCACATGGTCCCGATAAGGGTAATCCGCCCTTTTCCATCACCAACTTCTTATGCTTCTACTAGTTTGATGCGAATGTGAAAATGTAACAAAATTATTGTTATTTGTCTTTCAAACTTTGTTAAAATTTAATGAAAAATTTAAATAAATTTTATTTAAAAAATTCTGCTTGTTTTACATCATAGTGACATGACGCCATGTAAGTCAGTAATTTACGTCAGTCCCGAACAGATACGCAATTCATAAGCAAAACGCTGCGTTGCGTACACTGAATCATTTATTCTTTCAATTTATAACGACCAAATCAATTTATTTGTATCAATCACAAGATTTATTAAGAAAATAATAAAATGGCGTTCCACACCACATCACCGATTTTTGTAGAGCCAGCGTCACTTATGCGTTTTATGACACGCGAAGAAAACAGATACAATACCGTTATGGAGTCTAAATTCGAGGAGGATTCCGATGCTCCCGACCACACTCGTTGCATTATGGCAATTTCGCAAGAGGCAGCAGACCGACTCAAGCTGGTGATTAACGCGTTCAAGCGAACATTTCATTATGGATTTCTTCCTCTGGTCATCTATTTAGGATGGACGCATGGTCCCGATAAAGGAAATCCACCCTTTTCCATCACCAACTTTCTCTGCTTCTACTAGATTATGATAGTAGAAAATTATTCACAAAATCGTTTGTTAACAAATCAGGATTTGGTGTAATAATTGAATAAAACACAAAGTTCTTCTTCGATTCTTAGAGATTATGTTTGGTTTTTATGCAGAAGTAACTGATTATTAAGTTTTCAATGATTACCATAAAATAACTGTTGCTGTACTGTGAATAACAAATGACATTGTCTATGTCATAAAAAAAGTTTCCTGCTGCCTACTGTGCGTCCCATAGAAATCCTATAGGAGAATACAGCACATCCCCATGTGTGGTAATTGCCGGCGGGTGGATTCTTCTTTCATTTATTTATATCATTTTGGGTGGATTGTGTGTTATGTCCATCTTATGTCCAATCCACCCAAAGGATGTACAGAAATAGCATATGGGACGGATTTAAGGGGGGAAATATTACTTGGAACACAACACCCACGGAAAAGGACATATAGGGATGTTCGAAGGAAATCCGGACGATAAAGGAAAGGAAGAATGATATAAATAAATGAAAGAACCCGCCGGCAATAATCATCACACGAATCTTCAAATCCATCTGCGAAAATAGTGTGAAAAAGAAGTTTTTTAAATAACAAAATTTACGTTTTTGATAATAATAATAATTTTACACTTTGTACGGTGTGTAGTGCAGACTAACCAAATCGTTCGTCTATAAAATTTTTATGGGACGCCCAGTAGGCTGTAGGAAATTTTTTTTATGACATATACAATGTCATTCGTTATTTGCAGTACTGACACTGATGTTTTGCGTATATTTTTAATTAAAAAAAAGATACAATGGAAATAAAACGTAACAATTTATCGTAACGATTTATCGTAACAAATCAAAGTAAAATCAAATAAAAAACGCTGAACACTGAGAATACTGAGAACCCTGTATCCGCTAGTCAACAATTCCAATCGCCATATTAATTATGTCTTTTATAATCACGTAGAAAAGCGTTAGTGCCATTGGAATTAAGAATTACCATTGAGAACACGCAGCTTTTCTGATCGACATAGCGGTGTAAAAATCATTGGAAAGTCTCTCTTCGTCTCGTGATCGTCTCATGAAGAAAAAAGCACACACACACTAAAAAACTTGGTATTTTCATCATTTCTTCTTGCGCTGGTTAGTTCGCAATGCAAAGGGGGGCCGCGTCGCGCTTCTCAAGCCATGCGTACGTGCAAGCTCCGTTCGAAGTCGAAGAAGCGAGGAAGCGAAGACGCGCGCTTGTACTCGCATTCGCCACGCGAAAGCCGCGAACTCAAGACGCGCTTCTTTCTACCTGTCGTCAAACTCTTCTTCGCGACCCGAACGCGTGCACCAGCAACTACACCTGCGTGCGTTCATCACGAGTCAGTGGCGGTTTACCGTTCGCTTGCATTATTCGCTGCAATCTGTACAGTAATTCAAATATAAACACGCTCGCGAAAACTTTGACCGCGAAAATCAACGCTTGGTGTGCAAAACCTACCAACTTGTGTGATTGGATTACTTATTGCTGCCACCACATTTTAAACACAACAGGTGAGTTTGTTTAGTATTTATTCTCTAATTAGTTTTTGTTTGTTACACCTAAGGTCACATGTATGTGGCATGGAAGGTTCACAGGAAATGGTAAATTGTCGATGTCGACTTTTGTTATGTTGTTGGTTTTTTGTGCAATATCCAGTTTGCTGACACACTTTTTTTTGTTTAGTTAAATAGTTTTTAATTTAATTTTACGCTTTAGTATAGTTTTGTTTTGTTTTCGATGTTGAAAAAATGTTTAGTGTTTTTGGCGTAAATTTGATTTACAATTCGTTTGTTTGAGGAAAGTTTTTTGAATGATAGCTTTGTACAGTTTTAAATAGTTGACAAACAAGTAAAAATTTAAAAAGTAATAAAATAATAGCCGAGATAATAAAACAGACGATGAATGCGAGAAGATCCGAGGAGAAATTGAGGTTGCGCCGGCCATAGAGCAACACTTTCATTCTTGCGTTCTTTCTTTTGCTGTTTTCTCTTCTCTTGTGTTTTGTGTTTGCATCCGAATCGCTTTATTCAGTGCTTCTATTGTAACACACATAATATTCTTCGATACTCTTCGAAATATTAATAAAATAACTTTCAAATGCGATGCAAATGCGCTGATTATAATTTTTTGCTAGTGCAGAACTTTTGTGCGCAGAATTGTTAAGATTGCCGCATTGGGGAGAGTAAAAAGCGTTGTAAAAAGCTAGTAAGGTGGTGAAGATATTTTTGATTTGTAAACGCTGTCGCTTGAAATGTACTCTTTGCACCATAAAACGCGCAAATTCTGTTGTTGTGGTGGTGCTCGCGCTCGCTGTACACGATGGCGAGTAATTGCGTTAATTGTTGTCTGGCCGAGTGTGCACAACACACATCTGGCGTAATTAAATTTCTAATTTCTTTCACGCAGTTCCAATTAAACCTTCTAGTTAATCGTTAATTGTTCTTTTGCCGATAATCGGGCGCTTCGAATTTCTCTCGTTAGCATTTACTCGGCAACACGATTTTACACAAAAAAATTAATATTTATCACAAAAGATAATAATTACATAAATATTTCATGCTTTAAGTAATAAACAATTCATAAGTTAATGATATAAATTCATGCATGCATTGGACATGTCATAAAATGTCAAAAAAGTCAAAAATCCCAGAAAGTCAAAAAAATTTAAACTCACAACGCACTTGTTTTTTTTTGCAATTTTTTAATTTTTATTTAATTAATAAACAATATTAACGTTTTATTGTAATGTTGTGTGTATGTCGATAAACGGAAAAACGAAGTTTGATTAATTTCACCGCCCGCGGGGACATTGCAGATGTCCAGATGTAGGCTGTTTTCACATTTCACCATTTCGACTGGCGTTTTCACGTTTTCTCCACGCCGCCGGGTCAGTCCGGCGAGCGTCTTCGTCTCGCTGACCACATGACGTTATCCTGCTGTTCGAGCACCGGCTGCAGGCCCGCCAGCAGGTTCATCAACATGAGCACGAGATCGTCGCGAGTGCGAGACGCGTCCGTTGTACGTGACCCAGTTTTGCGATTCGGCGCTTTTAATCGCGCACGGGCGCATCGGCGCTTATTTAAATTTAGAATTTATAATTGCTCCATTAATAAGCACAATTAAATTCACTCAATTCAGACCTAATCTGGATCGGAGAGAATTCAAATGCCGCAAATTTCTATTTAATTGCTGTCCGGTTACAATTATGAGCAGTGTACTGCAATCAAAATCAATTTTTAGTTGGACTTGCTTGAATACAGCTCATTAAATTAACTTTTTCTTTTTTCTTCAGGTATTAAAATTGAAAGCCAGTTATTTTTTAATTGGTGAGAATTATTTGTCATTGAGTTTCAGGTTTTTAAAGCAAATATTTAGGGCAAATTTGAAGACGAATGCAAAGTTGGGAATTTACGGCCCTGGTTCAGCCATTTTGAAAGTTACCTTAACCAAATTTTGAACAAGAGTAACAGATAAACTGTATTACAAACTTCTTACACCAAAAACGTTAAATTAAAGTCACAAATTTCATAATTTCGTCGTTAAGTGTGGCACAAAGTTTATTACTAAATAAATCTGTTTCAAAACACGATTTTGAGACGTAATTGCATCATTTTGTCTTATGTTTTAACCAAATTTTGTACAAAAATAAAGGATATGCTATTTTACGTAATATTTTTAATAAACATTTTAAGTTTAAGTTATAAATTTAAATATTTACCGTTAAAGTGGGAAACAATGTGCATGACTTATTAAAACTGTTTTAATCGTTCCTTAGCTGTAAGTTTGCTAATTTTAATGTTAAATCTACCAAATTTTAAAGAAGAATAAAGCATAAGCTATTTAACAAAACTGTTATTTTAGAAATTTAAGATTTAAGTCATAAACATATTTTTTTGACGGTAAAATGTAGCAAATAACTTGACTAGATAAACATTTTTCAATAATGTTAACATGAATTTTACTTGTTAAACAAGTTATTAGCAAATATCACATCTTGTTAGCACAAATTTTGAAAAATTGTCATGTAAACTAAATTATAAAACCAAATAACTTAACGGTGATGACACAAATTTGGTAAACTACAATTGTTTTTAAAACAATTCTGATTAGAAACACATCGAATGACTAGAAATATGTTAATTACGCTGAGAAAAAAGTGTTACTCTTCTAGAACAATTCTTTTACAAGCGTAGCGGTTCACAAGATATTATGATCGCTGACTTTGAAAACTGAACTTGTAATTGTGAATTGTGAATAGAAACTATTAAACTTCGTACTCTAGATACTGGAGATAATTGCTGAGATGAAAATATGTTGTGAGTTAAGACATAATTTAGTCACAAATGTCAATGGAAACTTTGTAGTATTAAAATAATGCAAGTTGTAATTGAAACTGGAAAATATTCACTGCATTGTCCAGCGTCCGGCCACACGCGAATCGCAGCGAAATCAACTTCCGGTTGTTTTTGTTTTGAAACCCTGCGTAACCGGCGTTCCGGCTGATGGTACCATTCATTGTCCATTGAGTGTACCTCGTGATTACGTGTAGGGCCAGTCGCATGTGAGATTCAGCTGAATGTGCATCTCAATAGAAGAATGCCAAAACAAGAAAAGCCCGAGTGGTTGAAGCAATGGACCATCAGCAAAGGGTGGATGCACAATCGCAGTCATTTGCTGCAAATTCCCTTACCAGCAAAAACAATATCTGCTACTGGTGAAGACAATACTTATGATAGCGATACGTTGGATAGCCAAACAGTGGAAAGTATTAATCCAATTGTTGCTGAACCAGCGCCAATGCAAGAAAACCTGCAAGTACAAGGGGACTATCGTCGCAATTTCCCGAAGAATGAAGATTTGTTTGTGAATTTGTTTGCGGAAAGATTGGGGTTTCGTTATGAAGAAAATTTACTCTATGATGTGACTCTGCCGCCGGTTAAAGATCAATTGCCGGTAAAAGTTGAAACAAAGTGTGATTTGACCAGAATTGTGGAATGTTCGGAAGATAGCGATGCTATTTCTTTGTACGAGAATCCTTTATACGAAACAAATCGTTCTTTACCAAGCTGGCATGGTAGTTATGAAGAAATAGATGGCTATGAACAAGTTTGTATCGATGAAGGCGTTGGTTTCTGTAGATCTTCAATTGACGAAATTCAAAAAACACGAATTTTCGACTTTGATCGTTTTGATTCATTACGAGACAAGCTGCGATTGGAAAAACGAGTCATCCGCCACATCAGGGTGCGAATAATGTTGTCGTTGCGGTTTGACGCTGTGAAGTTGAAGCTTGCACAGCGTCAACCTCGGAAGCGAAAGCGCCGCCATCGCCGACATCGGTGGAAATGTTTCCGATCCAAAGCCGCCTCTTTGCGTTGCGATGTCACTAGGTGTTACTGCGATCGCCTTAGCGATCGACGCGTGCGATGGATGCACGAGGAACAACGCCGTATTGGCAATGGCATCGATGCGCTGAAGATACAAAATATGAGGTAGATCATGTGTGTAGATTGAGGCGGTTTGCGTGCTGGCTGCCGTCAGTCCAGAAAACAAATAGGCCTGACAGTGTTTCGTCATGTGCAGTTGACTTCGCATCGTTAAAATAATTTCAAGACTTAATGACTTAACAATTAATTAAATAATTGCGGCTGTTAATTATCGCGCATATCGCGCGGCGCACGCCCGCAATTATTCATGCGTCATGCTTCGATTTCTACAAGCGCGCAGACGTTCACCTATTAATATTATTAGACCTTAACAATTTACAGTAACAATGTATGAGTACGATCCGGGCGGTTTCTATATACTGGGTGTTTTGTTGTTGCAGATTCGGGCGATTGCACGTGCTGCGCTGGCTCGTTTGGGAAGCGTCCGTGCGACAGCATCGCCAGAGACAGCGCGAGACGATGCCGGCATTGGAGCGGCAACACAGCGCTGCTAGCACCGCTGATGGCAGCCATGTCAGTGCTGGGGGCAGCAATACTACCCTTGCTTTACATTATGCTGCTGCACGTGGATGTTTGGATTGCGTTCGTTTATTGGTCGATTCTTCTACTACCGTTGATCTTCGGTACTCCATGTACGTTACCAATTTTGTTTAAATCTCACGTGGGTTTGTTTTGGTCCCAAAAGGGACATCCAATTCTTTATTTTAGTCATTATCTCTAACTGTTAAGTTGTAATGACGAATTTAAGTTTTAAATTTTTGCTAACTTAGACAGAGATAACGGTTTTCCTAACTTAGGGAAAAAAGGTATTATTTTCTGCTCTAGGGAGGAAAGAAATAGTTTAAATCAAAAGTTGCTTTTCTTGTGGTTGGGAATTTGATCATGTGGGGATACAAACTCCAATTTAGCTTTCTTAGGTTCGTAAAAGTAGAACTTATGTTAGTTCTGTTGGTTAACAAACAAACAATTTAGTGTAAAGTGGGAAATAATGTATTCTAAATAACCATTTCTCCAAAAAAGTTAAACGTGACATAAGTCAAACATGGTGCATGAAGTTGCTCCACTTAAGGTGTCAGGTAAACTGCAACAAATTGCCCAAAAGAAATTACATGCCATGTTTTATGATAATTCGAGCACGAAAACACGAAATTAGAAACCAAGAACGTAATTATGACGCGCTGTGTCCGCGCACTGATTCATAGCCACCGCGAAGGAAGAAAGCAGGGCCATTACATCGGCAATGGTAATTAATTAATTAGCGCGAATATGATTACCAAAAATCAAAATTTGGTGTCGTCTTCAACGCAGTGAGCACGCGCCACTTTTTCGGGTGAAATTTACTTTCTTTTGTGGCGCATTAATTGCGTCCCCACCAGGGCTTTTTGTTATTATTTGCGATCACAATCGGCGATTACGAGCAGCGCGCTGCCGCGAAAGAAGAGTAGTCAGAGTATACGCAGCGGTTCAAGCAACTTGAAGCGCTGGTCGAACTCCTCGACCGTGTCCGTACCGTAATAATGTAGAAAGAGCCGTACGGAACTCGACAAAGAAGTGGATGGTCGATTGCGATTCAGTCATTCTTGCGCATTCGGCGGCATAACGGCGCCGGCGGCGGAGCTCGCAAACAGTGAAACCGAAAAGTGCATCCAGTAAAGTTGATTACATCGATAACCGGGGATGCAATTGATCAGTGCGTGTTAAGTGAGCCGGGTTCGGATGGGACATCCTGCGGCGCGATAACATGATTTGCAGGACAAGTGTGCGCAATTCGCCGATCAACGGGAACATGGCAACGAATCGCAAGAACCGCATCACGCGCATAAGGTATTTAAATAATTAATGCGAATCTTAGGATTCAATAAGAATTTCCTATTCGGAGTTTGAATTTGTGTCGATTGGTTTTGAATTGAAGCACAACTTGTGATGGGTCAAGCTAGTAGCTTTAATTTGCGATCTGGGAATGGTACAAAGATTCCAACACAATGTTCCATTGCGAAGAGAAAGAATTAAAAAGCGCGCGCCGCGGTGAATTAAGTGTGCACTAGTTACGGCGCCAGCTGGCCGTATCCGCGGCTACCAACGGCGACGACGTTCTCGCTCGCGCTAATCGCGTTTCACTTCATAATGCCAGATATTACAGCTCGAATAACTTGTTCGCCATGCTTCCTTCCTTCATTTCCTTCCTTTCTAAAGCGATTTGCGCTGAAGCTAACTAGAGTTGACTAACTTCTAACTTGCAGCGCCAACACGCAAATGGACAACGATGTAACGCCTGTGTACTTGGCGGCACAAGAAGGACACCTGGAGGTGCTCAAGTTCCTGGTGTTAGAGGCGGGAGGTAGCCTATACGTGCGTGCCAAGGACGGCATGGCGCCCATTCATGCAGCTAGCCAGATGGGATGCTTGAATTGCGTCAAGTGGATGATACAAGTGAGTGCACAGTGCACTGACCAGCTTGCAAACTTTACATTTGAACGTGATTTTAGGATCAAGGTGTAGATCCGAATCTTCGCGACGGGGATGGAGCTACCCCGTTGCATTTTGCTGCATCTAGAGGACATCTTGATACAGTGCGATGGCTGCTAAAACATGGTGCGCGTCTTTCTTTGGACAAATATGGTAAAAGTCCCATTAATGACGCGGCGGAAAATCAACAGGTCGAGTGTCTTAACGTGTTGGTACAGCATGGCACAACTCCAGATTACAAGGATGCTAATGGCAATGGCGATAAGAAATATGCATCATGCTCATGCGCACGTAATTCTTCAAAAAGGGTATGTTGCTTTACTGGGTTTAGAGTGTTTGTGATTTACATTTTGGGATTCTTCCAGTCAAATTTTGATTGCTCAACTTGCAAACGGCATCAGGCAGAGCCGTTTTATCTTCACCCTCCACTTGCGCGTACTGCCGCCGGCGTGGAAACACCACACGCGCCACAGGATGGTTTATATATTAATCCAATGGGAGTAGCAGCATCTGCTCATCATCACAGGCATGCTTCAGCCGGTAGTGATTGTGGTAGTGCAAGTTCTTCGTGTAGCAGCACCAATGGTGGTAGTGGAGGCGGCGAGTCCTTTTATTTGCATAACCCACAAGAAGTTATCTATAATCGCGTCAAGGATTTGTTCCCCAATAATGCATCTCTCTCCGCCCTTACGGGTATGACGATTGGTTGACGTCATTTAGCGTTTTTTTATAATTTGCGGGTTTTGTTCCAGTGAAAGTCGAAGTGCACTCCAGCAGCAGTGGAGCTGGGTCGGATGAGAACACTTCCTCAGCAGCTTCCTCCAGTTCGGAGGGCGGAGGCCACGCTTCCGGTGACGATCATGATCATGATTACGAGGATATTTACATGGTGCGTGATGAACACGCTAATGCACATGCTGTTTCGGCAGGCGGATCGAAAAATAAGCAGACCAAGGCTTCCAATCGGTCCCGTTCAAGGGACAGTGGTTCCCACAGCCGTAGCGGGTCAGCAAGTTCAGGAGTTTCTACTTCTGCTAGTGGGTGCAATGTTATCGTAAAGTTAACTACGACTAACAGCGCTTCGCCGGCTTCTACTCTCAGTGACAACGACTATGGCCGACATAAACCACTTGGTAAAGCTGCTAGTATGCCACCGCCACCACCTCCTTTGCCTGGTGGTGGGGAACGTAATGCTCGCCCCAGACCAAGCACACATGTTGCAGAAGAAAAAAGAACATCTGAAGATGTTTCTGATGATGAGAAGAGAGGTACTGATGAAGTCGAAATTTTGGAAGAACCATCTGTAAGACCCTCGGATGTGGTTAAAGGAATGTGCCGCAGCATGACTGCTTTGAGTAAGTTAAAATAGAAAAACAATATTTAATTTCATTTCAATTAATTTCATGCATGCTAAATAATAGTAATTGTTATTCTAACAAATTATTGCATAAAATCCAAAAATTAGACAAATCATGCCTGTACGACACTGCACAAATAAATTGACCTAGAAATGCACAAAACCCACGAAGAGAAAGGCTACGCACACACAGCTAATTAAAAACAATTAACATTATACATTCATTAAGCCCGCGTTGATATTTTCAAATCCATTTCGCGAAGCATGCAAATGGCCGGCGATGCAACTAGAGCGTTTCGCACTCCGTGCCAGCACCGGGTGATCTCTCCCATTCGTAATTAAATTTAATTGAACTTGGTTAGTCGAAGATCGCCACTCGCGCCTAACGCATCGCCTTTTGTTTTCACTTCGCAGGTGCAAAACGCCTCAACTCGTCCTGCTCCGATCTAACGATCATCTCCCTGGACTCATCGTCGGCAGCATCCGATGGCAAGCAGATACAACCTCAACCAACTCTAGCGGGCAAGACCCGTGTCCTTCCATTTGTCCCACCATCTTTCCCTTCCACGGCCGGTGCATCCAACACCAATCATTTGATCAAACCCTCCGAATACCTAAAAAGCATCGGGAAGTGTGACGGAGTTGAACTTCTGGCTTCCGTCCAACAAGCCCCGATCATTGCGCCATCCCCACCTCTTCCACCGCCGCTACCAGAATCACAACCGCCTCCACTACCACCACCAAATCGCAATGTGCCTGGCGCAGAAGAGTTGACCCAAGCTAAGAAAAAACAACAACCTTTATCAGCTATCAGTATCCACGATATCAATTCGGTGCAATTGCGCCGCATTGACAGCAAAATGGCTGCCGGCAAAACATTTTCCGCCCCCGTTCGCAGCATGAGTCTACAGAGCTTGACTACAGATTTTGTGGCGCAGAAAACCGACCTAATTGCAGAACTTAAAATGAGCAAAGACATAACCGGAATCAAGAAAATGAAGATCGAACGAGCTAAGGTTGAGGAGAAACACGAGAAGGAGATGTACACCGAAATTTCCAAACAGTACAGCACTACAAACTTTGTCGAAAAGGTATCCAGAAGATCTAAACATCCTATCCTTACATTTACTCCGGCGTTCGAGACTGCAATCTCACTGCCCTCAAACAATTACTTACAGATTCCCGACAAGGACAACATTGGCAACGCAATACCAGCCTGGAAACGGCAGATGCTAGCTAAGAAAGCGGCCGAACGGGCGCGTAAAGAGCTCGAAGAGCAGCTCCAACGCGAAGCTGAAGAGAAACGCCTGTCTGCCATTCCGCAATGGAAGAGACAGCTGATGGCGAAGAAGGAAGAGGCCGAAAGCAAAATCAGGTAAATATTATCCAAACAATCCTAGCCCGATAAAACACCCATTTTTATTGAACAGGCACACATTATACACACCGAAAGTTGAAGATGCTTCCAATAAAGCAACACTTAAGTTGATGTCTGAACCTGTACCTAATCAAGAGGAGTTTGAGCAACATGAGGAGCACATCAAGGAGGACTCTCAAGTTGACATCAAGCGCGAGGAAGAAGACGAAGAGTCGAATGAAAGCAGCGAAGAAGAAACTGCTATCATTCCCTGGCGAGCCCAACTGAGGAAAACGAATAGCAAACTAAATCTGTTGGATTAACGCAATCATTCTCCCTTTCTGCAATATTTTATTTTTATAGTTTAATTTTTAATTATTGTTATTACATATAGTAAGTCCAATAATTTCTTAGTCATTATCTATATTATTCGTGCATTATATTATACATTTTATTTAAGATTTGTTATATGTTCGGATTTTTAGCAAGAGCTGAATGAATGTGCTTAAGAGTGGGAGTGGTATTTTTATATAAATTTATTATCTAAGCTATCTATTTGAGAATTTGTACAGTGACATGTTTTATGTATACATACTTATTGACATATAAATAGCAAACTGTGCAAGGAAGGATCGATTAAGTTGCAAGTTATTGTATTCTTTTTATTTTATCGTGACAATGTAATTAATAATAAATTAAAATATACTTTTTGTTAATCAATACCACCTGTTCTGAATGTTTTACTGTTTCATTAATTCTTACTGTTTCAGTGACACTAACGCCATCTACTTTAATGAGCAAGGAAACAAACTACAATATGTATGGTTGGTTATCAAATTCTTTCCAAACAGTTTCGCCATGTACTGAAATCTAGTAGCCGTGCATTTGTTCTTTTGTTTATTTTTTGTTGATGATACTTTTAACCACAAACGCGACTCATTCATAATCGATAACATTGTCAGTAAAGTTAATTTTTTAAAATGAATCCTCCAATAAGTAAAAAAGATTTACTAAAGCGATTGTAAGTTAATCTTATACATTCTACATCGGTTTTATGGTTCTATTTGATAATTTAATTTTTTAGAATAAAAAGAATTGAAAAAAGGTCGAGTGAGAAGAAAGATAATTCTAAAGTGGAGGCTTCAGCTGCAGCTTGTTCTTTTGCTGCCGTGGAAAACATTGAAGTCTGTGAAGCCGCCATTATCGAAAATGATTTTAGTTCTGATTTAAAATATTTGCGACAACAAGTTGACGAGTTGAAACTCACCGAAAGCAAAATAGTAAAATGTTGGAATTATATGAAAAACAACGTGGATTTGGGAACAGAATTAGCAGAAGATGCGCTGGAAATTGCTGAAGCTGCTGCGTTACAACCTGAACTTGAGCCAGGTATTGAACCACAGAGTGAACTTGAACCTGAATTCTGTGAACTTGATTCTTCCGACGATGAGGCTTTTTGTCTTCCTGTTTCTACAATTGTTGATCTCAAATGGGTTTGTTCACCAACAGGTTATTTTTCAGATGACATTCCTATTCTTACTGCAAGACCTGTACACAAGGACAACGTTCCGGAAAAAATGGAATTATTTCTTAATAGTTTTGAGGACGAGTTTATTGTTATATAATTACCTAATTAGCAAAAATATATTATAAAAACTAGTTTCTAATAATGAACTTTTGTTTAAATTTCTTTTGTTGTGAAATCATTATCCGTTGTCAATCCATCACAAGAAACAAAGAAGTAAACAAACCAAATGAGCAACGCGGACGAACAAGTGCGAGTTTAAAACTTGTTATGAACATGCTTGGATACGTACGAGCAACGGGACCACGCAGACCACCACAGAGAACGTACACCGACCAAGGTTACAAACCAAATGAACCAAAAGTATACAGGTTAAGCTTTTATAAGCGTGTGGAGTGGGCGAAAGGGAGGAGTCACAAGCGCGTTACGGATGTGAGTGCAAGCGCTTCGGTACTCCTCGTTGTCGCTCGCGTTGGTTCGCGCGTTCGAGGCGGTCCGAGAGAGCCTATATAAACTCGTTCCTGTAGGCGCGACATTTCGGTTCGAGCTTCTGAGGGGGAAGGATCTCTGAATCTTCATGCTTCTCTAGTCATTTCACTTTTCGCTTTCGTACTAACAACATAACATAAATGTAAAACCAAAACAAATTTATTCATTTATAAATAGTTTTGTTAACAATTTGGACCATGCCTTCATATTTTCAATCTCCATAACATAAACAATATCAACGTCAACATAAAAATTAAAACTAACCGTATTTCCATTATGCTTTCATTAAAATTGAACATCGATTCCCCAAACTCAGAATGTTGCACAGCATCAACAGTTTTTGTAGGTAATGATAAAACGGTGGAAGAAATCTGATCATTATCTTCAATCTCATCATTTTCTGCTTCTGATTCAACATCCATGTCACGTGATAATGCAATACATATAGGTTTGGCGGTATTATCAGGTCCTGTAATTGCTTGCAAAGTGTTATCAATTACATATCGCGGCTTTTTGGTTTTCTTCGACAGTACTTCTTCATGTTTGCGCTTTGAGTCCTTTGACATCTGTTTCTCAAGCTTAACAGAAAACTCTTGCATTTCATACTGGCAGTTACTGTCCTTATATTTCTAGGAAAAAATAAGTTTATAGTAAAATGCACGCATTATCATAATTTACCTTACCAAACCACAGTATTTATACGAGTTGTTCATTTTGATAAGATTTGTAATCAACCCTAATGAATGCAATATTTACAAAAATTACAACGTAGATCCAAAACTATAAAAAATCCAACTGGAGTTATTCAAATGTAATTTTGTATTTTGTCATTAGTGACAGTATTCCAATAAATTTGTGATATCTTGGAAACGTAAATTTTAGTTCAAATGTTTTGTATGAACTAAATTAAATTAACAAGACACACAAATATTTTTAACCTAAATTTAGAATACAAAACAAACAAAAAACGGGGTGTTTTATTAGTAAAAATTAAAAAGATAAATATTATTACTTATCACAATTTTATTGAGTCCAAAAATATTATTTCAATGTCGTGAAAACATTACATAAATTTTATAGAAAATTAGTTTAAAAAATTTAATCCTTTTTGCGTGGTTCCGGTTGAGCAGATTGTTGAACTTCCGCGACTAAATATTCTTTGGGTGTCGAAGTTTTGACTGATTGGAGTTTGCCATTCAGGTTTTTGGATATACCTGAATTTGTTTGAGATTTCGAGGGAGCCCCTTTTGCACCTACAGAACAATTGTCAAAATCTTGCAGAAGACAATTTAAGTCGTTCGTTGAAACGGAAGAACTTGATGGTTCCTTATTTTTCCCATGAGTACGAAATGAAGTTTGCTTCTCCGAGAATATATCACTTTTGCGATCAGCTCTTTTTAAAATTGCTTGTCTTGGCATATAGTAATTGGACTTTTCTTTGGGTTTATTATTTATTTTTTGAAGACGTTTTTTCTTATTCGAGCTGGCAACATTATGTAGAGCTTCAAAAGATGAAGTCGAAGGACTATAAAGAATATTCAACATTTTATTAGCAGGTCTGCATCTGATTAAAATCGAATCACTAAGATTGTCTTTGATTTTTTCACTAAAATCGGGAAATTTAAATGACTTCATCACGTGTTGGTGTTTCTATCAAAGAAAAACATATTCATAAATTATTTTTATTGGCTTATAAAATTGTTGCTTACGTTATGTCGATGATTAAAACTTTGATCCATAACGAAATAACTTGGTAAAAAAAGGAGATACAAAAAAAATCTGCAAACCAAAAAAAAAAATTGTACAAAATTTCACTTTTCTTTCAAAGTTACTCATTAAAGGGCAATCAGAGGAAATTCCACAGCAATTTTTTTTAAAGAACACAAAGCTTTGCTTACCTTTGAGCTTACCACAATATGCAGACCCCAAAAAAATAAAAAAAACGGATAAAAAATCATGTGACAATTACTGACAACATTGCGCACCTAGCGGATAATTTACAATAAAAAACAAATTTAAGCATTCCACTTCTATTTTTACATAAAAATATTTTACACTTTTACAATGATGTCCAGTATGTCCACATTGGTTCAATATTATAAATAATTCATTTAATGAGCTTACAATCCTTATCTCAATCAAACAAATCACTTTGCTTTTCGTTTCTTTCTGGACAGATTTTCATCAAACGTTTTCGATTCATTGCAAATGTTTGTAAGTAACACTACGATAATATAATAATTTATATTATTATTACAGGCACATGATTTATAAATATTACTAGATAAGTTCAAATTATTAAGAAAAAATATTGTTCATATCTTAAAACAATCAAATGAATTACATATCCTTACAGACTAATTCTCAATTTCATTAGAGAACTACAAAAAAAAATATAACACGTTTCCTTACGACAAATAAATTGTTTATAATGATTAGGATTGCGACTAGAAAAATATTCTCAATAATCTTCATCTTTGGTAAATTTATGGAGATAAAGTTAAAAGTTTCAAATCCAAAACTTTCTTTCTTTCAATATTTCTTCTTCTACTTTCTTCTTTCTTTCTTTTCAACCTTTCAAACCTTTCTTTCAAAATGTTATTTAAGTATTTAATTTTTGAATTCAAATTATGTACATTAGCAAATATTTTGAGAAAAAATTCAATTCAATTCTGAGCAATCAATTAATTATTTTTTTGTGTTTTTATCTTGAGCAATCAACAAAATGTTATTCCTTTTCATTGATTAATACTGAACAATTTCATATTAAGAAATGAGCGATGAGCAAACAACACAATTTGTGGTAATGTTAATTAATGCATAACTCGTTAATTAACAACCAAACTTAAAGTTAAAGACTTTTATTTATTGGACGGATTAATTAATTTACTCACTTAACGCACACACTGACTGATCCAAACATTTTGTGTTCCAAAAACGTTATCAGTGTAACGCGTTTTAATTTAATTTTGATTTCATATTGCTATAGAGAACCGTTTTAAACAATTAATTAATTTAGAGCTAAATACATGGACGGAAGTTTATACACACACGAGTTTTTATACTTAATTATAATTTGTTAGAAATTAAATTTTGTTTATTCTTACAACTACTTATATAGTATCATAGATAGTTATTCTTTGGTAGAAAGTCGTTTGTCAAAAAATTTAAACCCAAAAATGAAGAAAGAAGGCACGAAAAGGCACAAGAAAACCACTCCATGTTACGTTAGTTACTAATTAATAAATCTACTAATTTATTTTTTAACTTCATGATATCTGATGTCTTTTTTTGTTTCGTTTAGTTTTGCTTTGTTATTTACATCATGCAGTTATTGTTTTTGCTTTGTTTATTGAAGTTTTTTATGTTTACGTTAAAATATTCCAGTATAAAATTGTTAGTTTGATTCAAATTTTTGTTTAGGGTTTGAGATATTTGATTTTTTAATTACAGCGAATCTAGCAAAGAGTCTAACAACTCTAACTGACATTCATCCCAGCCGTTACTTGCCAATAAAAGACCCGTTAGTTCATCATCAGTAGGCGTGGCGCCATTTGTGTTCCCTGCATTTAAAATAGGGTTGATTGGTTCGGTGACCACCCCCTCGTTCGGCATCGACGACGGCACCAACTTTTTCTGCTCTTCGCTTTCGTCCAAAATATTATTTGACCCGGAATTGGAGTTTGCGTTCTCAATTTCGGGAATTAGACGCGTTTCTGGTTTAGTGTTAATATTAGCACCCTTAGTTTTGGTTTTTGTATTTTTGTTTTCAATTTTTTGCTTTTTGGCGGCGTGTGTAGCAGAATTATTATACGCATCAATATTTTCTATTTCCGTCTCCCCACAGATCGAAATATTTGACAAAATGTTATGTTTGCGTTCGCCTGTATTATTCGCAGGACGATATCGTTTTGTTTTGCGTTGTGGTTTATTGGGTGGTTTCGTAGTCGGCTGACCAGTCCCTTGATGACGTCGTGGTTCCCGAACTGTTAAACTCGAACGACGCTTTGATCTTCTGGATTCTTCCAAGCGTTCCAGATCTAAGCACCAAAATCCACCCTTGCCTGGTTCGTCCTTACTTCTCGCGACTTTAACGAAGCACTTATTCAACGATAAATTATGTCGTATTGAATTCTGAAATTTTAGAATTTATTGCAAAATTAATTATCTGTGATTTAAATTTAATTTAAATTAATAACTCACTTGCCAACTTGGATGTGCTTTCCTGTAATACAAAAAATTTTCCCGGATCCAATGATAAATCGCACTGAGAGTCATCTTGTTCCCGTTCTTGCCCATGGCCATACAAATCAAAGTAGCGTAGGAAAACGGCGGCTTTTTGTCCCCGTTCTTTTTATAAAAATTAATATTAATCGTAAGATCTTCGCTTTGTTGAGGTGGTTTCTTCTTAGGTTTGGGACTCACTGGCGGTGTGGGTAGATTAGGTACCGCCATGATGTTTGTTATATTGTGCAACCAGTTCAAACTAGTTAAATCAGTCTCTTCGCCATTTTTGGTTCCTTGTCCTCCTTTTCCAAACTTTCCTTGAACGTTATTGTTATTACTGCTTTTGCTGTTTTGATCCAAGCCCAAGGAGTCCGCTAATGTGTCTCCTTCGATCAGATAATCTGCTGAATCGAAAACACCATCCGAGGAGCAACTTACCACACTTCCACTTACACTACCACTGGTATTATGCATGTCATGAAGATCTCCTGCTATAAACTCTTCGTCAGTACCATAAGGAACTTGTTCCTCGTACAAATTTACATCGTCAATGAACTGTTCGCCGATGTCAGCGTTCAGAAGATCATTTTCATCAACTGCGTGTATGTACTCGGCGTTTATGAGCCCATCACTGTTTTCGAATGCAATTTTGAGTATCTGTGAGTGGTGTGGATGTCCATTTGAGGGTAGGTCATCATGGACAATATCTTCAATAATGATATTGTTGCTAGCGACTAGTGGGATGAGGGTTTGCTCATCAAGTATCACGACGTTGTGCAGTTCCTTGATATCCATGTGGATATTGTGCATTTCGTGCACTTCCATTGGTTCCAAAATCTTTTCAACCATCTTATCGGATGTACGAAGCTTCATTTAGTTGGTTAATTGCAGCTTGTTGTTTGTTAAACAGATTGTCAAACGGTACGGCAACAAAGAGCAGATTCCTCCATGATGCCACATGTGACAATTTCATGACCACAACGAGTTGGTGTATCACATACCGGAAACTGAAGCACTGTCTTATTATAATCTGCAAACTGATAATAACATTTTTTATTTATTATTTGTTTATTAATTATTGTAATTATGAACTAACAAAAAGGGATTTTAAAAACATGTGTTTGTTTTAGGTTGAAAGTACTATTGCTTTGGTTGATCGCGAACGGCGGAATTAGTGAAAATGTAAACGTGAACGTAAAATGTCGGTGGGGGTGGCAACGCGCGGTCGATTTTCGATGGCGCTCAGAGTAGCGTGACGTCATTGGTGGTGCGCGTTCTAGACTAGTGTGCAGTGTACAATGACCGCCCGTGTTGGTGGTTCGGTGGCTGCGTAATAAACGTGTAGTGGTGTTGTGTGGCGGCGGCCAGTGGCGAGTGGCATCGCCCAATCGTCCGGCAGAACGCGCGCGTATTGTGCGGCCTCCCGATCAATATTTTTCTCTATAGCTAACGGTCCCCGGTGCTGCGTTCCGCTAGTTTTTCCATAGTAATGTGGTACAAATACGTGGAAATGGCAGCAAAAGAATAGAGTGCGGAGGCGGAGACGGTGGTGGTGGAGACGGCACACGCGGTGTGCGATGTTTTTTTCATCTCAGCGAAGCTTTCAATCAATCGTTGCACCTTTGTGCACCTGCCTGGGAGTTGAAGCTTTCGCCTCTATCAACGTGGCGTACAAAATGGCGAAACTCATTAATATTTCAAGCCGTTAACTGTTGTTATAAAATTCATATAAACTGTTCAGCAAATGGGTGGGAATCAAAACCTACCGCCATAGTTCGCATATGACATTATCAATAGTTTACGTGGATTAATTAACACACCATCGAATTAAGACACTGAGCTTTGATGAGATGTCGAATTATCAAGTTGACCTAGACTACTAACTGTACCTTTGAATTATTTATTTTATCTACTAGTAATTTTCACAATTACGGTGTAAAGTTTCACAGACTTGAATCTATAATTTCAAATTGCTGTTCAATCCTTCAATATAAATTGATAAAGTTGATATTACAAAGGATTTCCATTTTATGGGTTTGAATCTTATTTTTGATACTGGGTCCGCCATTTTGACAGCAATCTTAACCAAATTTTAGACCAGCACAAAGGATGAACTATTTCATGAAACTGTTGAGCCAGAAATTTTAAATTTAGGTCATAAAACGAAATCTTTTAAGTAAAAATATAGACCATTGTTGATATAATGTGTTCAAACTACTTTACTTGTATTTTTGATAATGGCTCTGCCATTTTGACAGCAGTCTTAACCAAATTTTAGACCAGCATAAAGGATGAACTATTTCATGAAACTGTCCAGCCAGAAATTTCAAATTTTTGTCAGAATATAAAATATTTTAAGTGAAAGTATAGACCATAGTAGATAATTTGTTCAAACTGCTTTACTTGTAGTCTAAGAGCCCGCGACTGCCAGACCTTCGTTATTTTAGGAAAGCTGAAATTTTGTGTATGTGTGTCTCCAACACAGTTAAGAACGATCCCCAAATATGAAATCTGGATCGTGGT
>JARJDS010030716.1:0-21941 GCA_030264155.1 Atheta pasadenae | reverse complement strand
ATGCACTAAGTACGGATTTAAAATTTCGCGCCATTTTAAACCATGGCGCGCCATCTCGTGTGTGGTCTAAGCAAGAAAATTCGAACCGACACTTTACATTGGAGTGGTGACCCCCTGATGTAACCTATGTAACCTTATTCTAACCTAGAAATTTCAACGTTGTTTTCAGTTGTTTTTGCCGCATATCAGCTGTTTCAAGTACGAGTAATCAGTCGCATTCCACGCTGAGGTGTATCCTGTTCAGGGGCTATCAGCGACAGATAAAGATTTCATCAACAACACATAACGAGCGTGATAATTACCATGAAAGGTTAATTATAACCCGAACGTAAAGTGGCAGTGTGGTATGAAAACATCAATTATACTGAATTATACTCTGTGATAAGTGACAGTTTCAAGAAGCCAATGTAATTTACGCTTAATGTGTTAGACGTTTATCAGAAGTGTGAAGGACTCGCCGATAATTCGATAACATGTCTACTCAAAGGCATTTTGCGGTTCTGTCTGGCGCCGCAGCCTCGGCAGCCAGCTTGTTCGGCAAGCTAACTGGGTTGCCGCAATTCGAGGTCAGTTCCACAACGTAAATTGCGTAAATTGTTTCCACTTTACAACTCAACTCAACTTCGATTGCTGCTCGAACTATTCGCATTCGAACTTGTAATATTGATTGCAATCTAAGTTAAAGTTAATGGCACTCTTCAATCAGCACTTGTGAAATTGCAGGAAATCATTCTAATTAGGATAGCCTGCTTCGCGCTAATGGTTCTTGCGAACGGAATGGTATGGACGTTTTACGTGAAGGCGTTACACGCTTCCGAGTCGTCCCTTTCTGCGACTGTGATCAGCGCCGCCACTAATTACTTATTATCGGTAATTTAGTCCCTGATGCGCGTTGGGTTCCACAAAGACATGACTAACGCAAATTGCTTTACAATTTACAGGCGATCTATGGACTAGTTATCTTCGGGGAAGTAACCAGTTTGATTTGGTGGACGGGCGCGGGATTAATTCTGCTCGGATTGGTACTCATAATACGCAGTCAAGATTCCGAGGAGCTGAAGGAATTGGAGCGCACTGGAAGTGCATCTGGTGAAAAAGTGGGAAAACATAAAGTTTCATAATTTCATTACAAGTTATAATTGCAACGTTGCTTTTAATCATGGTGTAATTATAAATATTTTTCAAAAACAGTAATCCCAGTCTAAAAACAAAAAAAAACTAATTATTTTAATGAACAACTCACAATTTAATTATGTACCTTGTTAATGGACACTTAAAACTTAATTTCCTTGTTAAACATTAAACATCTTCACATAATTCATCGTGAAGTCGGTCGATGTATTCAAATATCGATTCTAAAATGTCTTCACATTGTCGAGAGGAAACACCATAAGCCCTATCGACGCACAACCCTAGTTGAAAACGATCGTCGTAAGTGAATATTGAAATGCTGACTCCTGAAATTATTCGCGATATTACTAAAGTTTTGTCGGCCTCACAAAGGACGAAATGTCTATTACGTGCATAATAACAAGTAATATATGAAATTCTGTTCTCTTGGACTGTTGACAACAAACTTATCTAGCGACAAACCTGTGAGTCCACGCTGAGGCACCCAGAACACAATATCCTCCACGAAACTTTCCTCCCATTCGCTCTCATAACCCTCATCTAAATAGACTCGTCTTGGACCTGGCAAATTGCTGATAACAAGCGTGCTTAAACCTAGCGACGGTTTCAATAACATTTTCATTATGTTGCAAGGCATTAATCCCATGACGATGTTCATCATCCAGTAATTGAACTGAAATTCAAAACTCGTGCGCAAATCGTATAAGTTCGCAATGGTTTGCGCACATCTCCAATAACAGCTCCTCGCTTTGTTAACAGGAATAATAGTAATAGGTAATTTCATAATGCCGACTGAAAATCGATTGGTTAAAACACATTTCTTTGTTGTGTTCATTTTCACAAAGTTTGCAGCGTGTGGAAGCGCAGGAATAACAGCGTTAATGTGTTTTGTTTTAGAGTTCTTGAATTTAAATAATTTATTAAATGAATAACTTATACTAGCTGCTATTACATCCATAAAGGATGCTCCTCCAATGCGTCTTTTAATTTGTTTAACTCGATTAACATATTTATATCCGTTTTCTACTTTCCAGGTTATAATTTTTTCCCCTGT
Source organism: Atheta pasadenae (assembly GCA_030264155.1). NCBI lineage: Eukaryota > Metazoa > Arthropoda > Insecta > Coleoptera > Staphylinidae > Atheta > Atheta pasadenae. The sequence continues at coordinate 19,756 of JARJDS010030716.1, read as the reverse complement.
TAGGTTATGTTGCACATTGTTGTCGTGCAAACAATTTTTGTCATTTTCTTTTGTTAGAACTTTTAGTATTGTTTCTGGGAGTTTGTAGAAAAGCATTATTGAGTGCATCAGTCGTATTGTGATTTTTACAATTTGCTGCATCAAATCGTTATCGCTATCGTGCTCTATTTTCTTATTTTTTCTAAAATTTATTGGTAAGGTCGCTTTTACTGGACTGAAACATTTTTGAACAAGTTGTAGCAGTGCAAGTCCATCCCCTAATACGTGATGAAAGCGCACAATCAGTGGATAACACTGCGTTTTGTTGCCCCAGGCGATTTCCTCCACGCCGACAAAAGTCTCCCACAAATTTCCGCCTGCGATTTCAACCGAAGCCAGTTCACTAAGCGTCGCCTGCAAAACTTCACGATTTGCATAAAAAGCCGAGTCTAGTTTACGCACACATGGTAACAAATTACGCCAATGTTCGTTCATTAACAAATAGGAGTAACCCATACAAGACGAGTATCCACAGCGCAATTTCCACAGTTCGGGATCGTCCCTTATTTCCTTTAACTTTTTAATCACTTGTTGTGGAAACTGGTTGGAGTTTTGATGGCGCACGACCAGCAGGATATTTACGACGCTGGTGGAACGATCTTCTAGCGTCCATAGAGTGTCCGGACCGCTTAATAAACCCTTAAATTTATCTTTATGCCGCAACCGCAACCATAGCTCGACTGTTGTTCTGTGGGCCAGAAGAATCGTTCCGAAAATTGTAAACGTTGGCAGGACGATCGTTATTATAATTATGTACGTGCTGAAACGAGCCAGTAGAGGAAGTTTGGACCAATAGTCGACGCGTACTTTTGTCTGCAACACATAAAATCAAGATAAAGGTATGAAGAATGATGACAAAGTTGAGTTTTACTGTTTTTGCATTTCGAAAACTGTTTACGAGCGGTAGTAAAACCAGAGAGGAGAAGAGAATAAATCCATGTGTAAAGTCAACGTGTCGGTTGGGGTGGTTGTCCAATAAATATGAAGCTTGATTTGTTATGTTTATTTCTTTTACGAGGAAATTCATTTTTGAGGTTTAAACTAAACGATACACTAAGGAGGAATGTGGAAGTAATGACTGAATTATGGGTTTTATTTGTTTTGTAGAAAGAAAGACGATAATCCAATTATTTATTACGCGCATATGAAACCTTAGAAATATATCATATTTTACCCTTCAACTATTAACATTGAACTTGCGTAAAATCAATTTTTGAAAGCGAAATCTTACTTTCTAACAATGTCTAAAACGAGGTCGCACTATAGGCAACTTAAACAACGCTTAACTTATAATTGCTTGTAACAGCTTGCAACTAATACAAAACCATTATTTAATTTCAGCTAAAATATCAATATACTTAAAAATATTATTGATAATCTCAATAGCATCTCTTTTGTCCGGTATTATTGATTGAAACCATTGCATTCCGATACGTAAAGTACCATTAAAAGGAAATACAGTTATGGTGTTTGATATTAGTCCTTCCATGTTGCTACCCCAAAACATGGCGTCTGTAACTGCATAGCCGTTTTTTGTTTTGCAATCATCTAATCCTGGAACATTCGTCACACCAAATGAACATCCCGATGTCGCTTTGCCACATTTGTTTATTATGTAATCTGGTGCTAGTTCGGAAAATATGCACATCGCATATTTTGAAGCCTAAAATATTAATTATTTATTATTATTTGTATATTGTCTTTGTTATAAGTTTAGTGTCATTACCATCATTGCTTTTGAGGTTTGTAATTGTTGTGTTTCTTTGGAGACTTTGAGTAAAAGATCTTGTAATTTTTGGTTTCGTTCTTGTATTGGAAGAATGTTTATGCAAGGAATGGCATTATTTGACAATTTAATTACGGGTTCTTTAAGTTCGTTAAAGTGAACTAATGATTCAAAGTTAGCAGGTTTTGAGAAGAATATATTACCCATGATTACATGTGGGGGTGCATTCTGAAAGTAAATATTATTCTAATTATTAGCTACTGTGGACTTAAACGAATATAATTATGAAGAATAGAAACTGAGCTGTACAAGTGTAGCATTAACAATTGTAATTTTAAAAGAAATAAAGTGATGACAAGAAAGAACCAAGAGGAAGAGACGACGGAAAGAGAGAAATCGGAGGAATAGATATTAGCAGTTTAGAAAATGAGAAGACTATTAGATACGAAGAAGAGGAGAAGAGGAAAGAGAAGAATATGTGATAAAAAGAAGACAAGGAAACAAACGTGAATTTTGTTTACTCCGAGACGCCCCCGTGATTGAGATGACACAAAGCAATGGGGAAGAAATAACTGATAAAGAAGTTGTTGCAGTGGTAATTTAAAGAAAAGCAAAATGAAGAAGAAACTGAAACAGGGAGAGAGAAATGAACAGCAATGATTGATAAACTTACCACTTTTTGTTTGTTGCAATATTCCGCAATACTTGCAGACAAGGCAGCATTAATAACATCCAGAAACGAAACATTAGGATATTTTTTCTTGATACGTTTAATTTTTTCAACACAATTTCCATCTGGTTTTTCATGAACTACGCAATTATATCTCTTACGCGAGCACAGTTTCGCAGGTTTAAACAAATGATAACCATCAGGATTGAAATGTTCATCAAAAACAAACGTTTTTTGAAAATGATCAGAAACAAATTGAATGGTTTTCATAAATTTAACTATCATTGATTTGTTTGTGTTATTTTCCGCAAATTTGCTATTTGCAAACATAACCTGTAACTGCTTACACTTTTTACGTTGCATTTCTATGCCATTCTCCATAAAACACGTATTTATCAAAGCAAACGTTGCCATTCCGTCCATTAAACAATGATGGAATTGAAACACTACTGGAATCTTTGGTTCTGTATCATACGGATTCCAACAAATTGGTGTCTTTCCAATATATACATTCCATAACAATGAGTTTGTTCCATAATTTGGATCGGAACACAATATATCTTCTAGTTTGCTTTTAAATTCTTCAAGATTTGAGTATCCATCAATAAATTTGAAACCGGATTCCACGTCATATTCAGTTTCAAGTAAGTAGCTATAATTAAAACATTTATGAAGTGTACATCGCAATCGTGGATGCCTTGGTAAGATGTTTTTGTAAACTTTTATATAGTAATCTTGTAATTCTTGTGGTGAATTTGGATTCTTGTATTCATGTAGAAGCACTCCGTTGATTATTACGCTTTCGTCGGATGTGCAATGGATTTTATCTTCACCGTTGAAAAAATGACATTTAGAGCCATGTTTTGTTTTTAAAAATGTGTAAACCATGTCGTGAGTAAGTGCAAAACAAAACATGATTGATTGAAAAGTTATCATAAATATTATAGATATAATATACTTAATAAGTAATATTATTATTTGGATTGGTAAGATACATGGTTTAGATGGTATTAGCCGCTGAAATTGTTGTAAAGTTAGTTTTATTTTTTTAATGTCTACTCAATAGTCAAGTATATCCAAGATCACAAAACATTTGGAGGTTATGTTCAAGTTTATAGAAAAAAAAAACTTCTTATAGCGATTAGATTCAGTGATAAATAGTTTCTGAACATAGGTAAAAACGTCTTTCCATATGTTTTGTGTCAATCGAAAACCGAACTTCATACTCACCATACAGAATTGAAATAACCACATGCAGTGGAGAAAGTTCTCTAAAAAAATAATGATAATAGTGAAACAGTGCAATTGATAATAAATAAATCAAAAAGTAAAATTACGAACCCAAGGAGAAATAAGTTTTCACTCCTTTCAATACGATCATCTTTCTTGGACTATAAGGATTCAAGACAAAAATAAATAATAATGATATTAATATTTGCTTTTCATTTAAAATATGTTAAAAAGAAGGTAAATATAGCAAATATTACTTCTTGTAAATGCGTTATTTCCATGTAATAGTTGTAAATTTTATATGACATGTACAAATTGCTAAGTATATTTCTTGAGGTATTTCATCTGTTTATATAACACACATATGATAAAATTTTGTTAAAATTGGTTTAATTGACTTTTTTACTTGTTTTATTATTTTTTATTTAAAATGTGTTCACACAAAGAGGAAAAGGTAAAAAAGAGAGAAAAAGGGAAAAATGAGGTAGAGATTGGTGAAATTGGTGAAGAGTAGAGAAGAATTGGTAGGAGAGGGAGATGGAATGAATATCAAAGAAAGACAGAGGGCAGAGAAGAGTGCAGAAGAGTAGAGAACGTGAGAAACATAGACAAAGAAGTGAATAATTTAAGAAATTGGTGTGAGTAGGAAGAGCAGGACAAAAAATGGAACAAGGGATCAAGGGTAGAGGACATTGGAGAAAAAAAGAGGAGTGATGAGAAGTGTGAAGATGAAAGGGTTAAAAAGATTGCACGATGATTTTGGGTAAGATCTGCATGGTTCGTGGATCATGTGGTTTTTATAATTTATCGATATGATATGCCGCGAGTTAGTGATAATGGTAATTCTTCATAAGTCTGCCAAGAAATTCCAAATTATTTGGAAGTTATACTAAAAGCTTGTATATATATTCAATTTTTTGTAAAACGATTTGTTTGGAAAAATCAAGAGTATATAAACTAGAGATTATATAAACTAGTGGTTTGTCTTAAAAAATCTTATAATTAATTGCTGTGTATTTGTGTTTCTACGAACTTGTTGAATGAAGCATTTGAAATAAGTATTTACTTTAGTAAATGCTTAAACAAGTATTGGAATTGTGAGTGTTTTTAAATAAAATTGAATAAAATAATTAACGATATGTAATAAAATAATTTCTTTATAAAAAAATTTAAAGAAACTGATAATCTTAACCAGAGAAGAAAAGAGAATAACTCCATGGATAAAGTGAAAGTGTTGATTGGGGTGGTTGTCAAATAAATATGAAACTCAATTAGTTTTATTTAATTGTTTCACCGTGAAATTCATATTTGATGTTTCAACTAAACGATGCACTAAGTAGGAATGTGGAATATATTTGTTTTGTAGAGGGTAAAGGTGATAATCCAATTATGTATTATCTTTGTGAAACCTTAGAAATATATCATATTTTATCCTTCAACTATTAACATTGAACTTACGTAAAATCAATTTTAGAAAGCTCAAAACTACGATTATAACTTGTAACTGCTTGTGAGAAATACAAATCACCTTAGAATTATTTAATTTCCGCTAAAACATCAATATACTTAAAGATATTATTAATAATCTCAATGACATCTTTTCTATCAGGTATTACTGATTGAAAACATTGCATTCCAATACGTAAAGTACCATTAAAAGGAAATACAGTTATGGTGTTTAATAGAAGTCCTTCCAAATTGCTACCCCAACCCATAGCATCAGTAATTGCATAGCCGTTTTTAGTTTTGCAACCATCGAATCCTGGAACATTCGTTATACCAAATGAACAACTTGATGTCATTTTAGCACATTTGTTTAGTATGTTATCTGGTACCAGTTCGGAAAATATGCACATCGCATATCTTGAAGCCTAAAATATTAATTATTTCTTTTATTATTTGCATATTGCTTTTGTTATTGATTTAGTGAAGTTACCATCATTGCAGTTGAGCTTCGCAATCGTTGAGTTTCTTGAGAGACTTTAAGTAATAGATCTTGTACATTTTGGTTTTGTTCTTGTATTGGAAGAATGTTTACAGATGAAATGGCGTGATTTGATAATTTAATTGAGGGTTCCTTGAGTTCGTTGAAGTGAACTAATGATTCAAAGTTTACAGGTTTTGAGAAGAATATATTTCCCATGATTACATGTGGGGGTGGGTTCTGAAAATGAAGTATTTTTATTTACTAATCTAAACATATGCGATATAACTATATTTCTTATATTATGAAATTAAATAAATATACAAATATAGAAAAAATAATGAATTATTTATTTATAGAAGAAATAAAGGGCAGGAGCAGCTAAAAAGAGGAGATATGGGTCAGATGAAATGAAGAAGAAAGGTTTGAAAAAGAGAATAAGGAGAAGTATTGTAAAAAGATAAGGAGAATAGGAGAATAATATTTAAAGTGATGATGTGTTGACAAAATTTGAAATATAAATAGAAATTTTGTCTTTTTTTATGCAAAAAAGTAGTTTTTGGGGTAGAAATATAAAAAATTTAAAATAAAGAAGACACTGAAAAGACATTAATATCTAAACGTAATTAACTTACTTCTTCTTGTTTGTTGCAATGTTCCGCGATACTTGCAGACAAGGCCGTATTTATAACATCCAGAAACGAAACGTTTGGATATTTTTTCTTGATACGTTTAATTTTTTCAACACAATTTCCATTTGGTTTTTCATGAACTATACAATTATATCTCTTTTGCGAGCCCAGTTTTGCAGGTTTAAACAAATGATTTCCTTCAGGACTGAATTGTTCATGATAAACAAACGTTTTCTGAAAATGGTCAGTAACAAATCGAAATGTTTTCTTACATTTAGTAATTATTGTTTTTTTTGTATTATCTTCAACAAACTTGCTGTTAGCAAACATGGCCTGTAACTGTTCACACTTTTTACGTTGTATTTCTACACCATCTTCCATAAAACACGTATTTATTAAAGCATACGTTGATATTCCGTCCATTATACAATGATGGAATTGAAACATTACTGGAATCCTTGGTTCTGTATCATACGGATTCCAACAAATTGGTGTCTTTCCAATATGTACATTCCATAACAATGAGTTTGTTTCATTATTTTCATTGGAACACATAATATCTTCTAGTTTGCTTTCAAATTCTTCAAGATTTGAGTATCCATCAATGATTTTGACACCGGATTCTACGTCAAATTCGGTTTCAAGTAAGTAGCTATAATTCAAACATTTATGAAGTGTACATCGCAATTTGGGATGCCTTGGTAAAATGTTTTTGAAAATTTTTATATAGTAATCTTGTAATTCTTGTGGTGAATTAGAATTTTTCTGTTCATGTAGAAGCACTCCGTTGATTATAACTTTTTCTTCTGACGTGCAATGGATTTTATCTTCACCTTTGATAAAATGACATTTAGAACCATGTTTTGCTTTTAAAAATGTGTAAACCATGTCGTGTAGAAGTGCAAAACAAACCATGATGGATTGAAAAGTTATCACAAATATTATTGATGTAATATACTTCATAAGAAGTATTATTGGTTTTATTGGTAAGATACATGGTTTAGATGGCATTAGCCGCTGAAATTTTTATACGGTTAGTTTTCTTTCTCTTAAATATTACAACATCTTAGTTCTACTTCACAAAACACTTGGAAGTTATTGAGGTGTTCATGAGAGCAGGTTAATACAATCACAACTCAAAGAATAGGTAAAGAATAGTTACAACGTTTATTTTACACTTTAGATTCAGTTAGACTTGTGAAACTGTTTGTCTGTTTTTCAAAAGCAAGTGACAGAGTGAGGAGAAGATAAGAGTATAGGGGAGACATTGGCAAATAAGAAGCGGCCGCGATGAGTATTACCATATATGGTCATATCGCAGAGGCTTACGACAACATGCATCACGTAGGCCACCTGCGATTTTGCATAAGAATTAGGGTGACGGGGTGACGCATAAGAAAAGAAACACACAAAATCAGTAACGTACACTAAAGACAAACTTTAAGATGGGGGTTTAGTCACGTACACCACATTATTGTTAAGTTTAGACAAAAAAAGCAAATACTCGTTATATAGAATAGATTCAGTAATTAATAGTTTTGTTGTGCAAGGTTAATAATGCTGCGGTAAAAAGCTGTAAAAATGAAGATCCATATGTTTTTTTTATCTAACGTAAACCAAGGGAATACTTACCATACAGTACTGGAATAACCATATACAATGAAGAAAATTCTCTGGAAAATAAAGAAAATAGCCAAACCGTGCAATGAATTTAAAATTAATAAATAAGTAAAATTACAAACCCAAAGAGAAGTAAGTTTTCACTCCTTTCAATACGATCATCTTTCTAGAACTATAAGGATTCAAGATAAAAAAAATAATAATGTTATAACAATCTATTGTTGATTTAAAATGTGTTAAAATGTAAGTAAATATAACAAATATAATTTCGTGTAAATGCGTTATTTCACTGTAATACTTTAAAGTTTTGAATATCACATATATGTTATATTTTGGTTAAAAATGATTTAATTGTTTTTTTTATATGTATTTGTTTTATTATTTGTTTATTTAAAATAGAATTAAAAATTTAATAGGTATGAAGAGATATACATAAAGTGTACAAACCATGAAGAAAAATGAAAATACAACAAAAAATAGAAACATTTGTGAAGAGTGAAAAAGAAAGAGAATAAAATTGAAATGATAAAAGATAGAGAACTAAAGAATGGCAGATTGAAAAATATAGAAACAGAGAAGAAAGGAGGCGAAAAACAAAAAGGAGATAAGCTGATTAAAACATGAGGATGGCGAGAGAAGAGAAAAGAAGAGAAAAAAAGAAAGTCGGAAAACAAAAAGCAGTGCAAAGAAAATGAGAAGGGAGTACAAGTAGAGAAGAACTAAGGTAAGATTTATATTTTAACACATATTACTCATGTTTGTTGTTATTTGTATTATTAAAATTTTTGAAATGTTTTACAAACATTGTTTTAAGTTTTGTTTTCTGCTAAAGTTAAATGAATAATATAAAAATCTATAAATCATAAAAAATTTTATTTTTATTTTTATTTGTTATTAATTCATTGTCCTCCGTCACATGTCTTTATAACATGTAACAACTTACAACGAACAATAACACCTTAACTTTATTTAATTTCCGCTAAAACATCAATATATTTAAAAATGTTACTGATAATATCAATGACATCTTCTCTATTAGGTATTACTGATTGAAAACATTGCATTCCAATCCGTAAAGAACCATTAAAAGGAAATACAGTTACAGTATTGGATAGAAGTCCTTCCATGTTGCTACCCCAACACATGGCGTCTGTAACTGCATAGCCGTTTTTGGTTTTGCAAACGTCTAATCCTGGAACATTCGTTATACCAAACGAACAACTTGATGTCATTTTGGCACATGTGTTTATTACATAATTTGGTGCCAGCTCGGAAAATATGCACATCGCATATTTTGAAGCCTTAAATATTAATTGTTTATTATTATATGCATATAATGTTTTTAATAATGATTTAATGTAATTACCATTTTAGCTGTTGAATTTCGTAATAGGTGTGTTTCTTTAGAGACTTTGAGTAATAGATCTTGCAAATGTTGATTTTGTTCTTGTATTGGAAGAATGTTTACAGATGACATTGCGTTATTTGACAATTTAATTATGGGTTCTTTGTGTTCGTTGAAGTAAACTAATGATTCAAAGTTTGCAGAATTTGAGAAAAAGACATTGCCTATGATTACATGTGGGGGTGGCTTCTGAAAAATGACGTAGTTATATGTATAAACAGTAAGATTATAACTAAGGAACTAAATGAATCAATAAATAAAGAATAAATAACGAGTTTTATACAAATGTAGCTAATACAAACAAAAAAGAAACAAAAAAAATAAATAAAATCGGAGAAATGATAAACAAACTAAAGAAAGCACAGAATCACATTGGAAGAGATAAGGAAATAATATAGGCTTGACAAAAATGATCTTAATAAAAGGGATAAGTGAATTTTTATGCATAAACCTTTCCCCTGGACTTTTCGCAAAAGAGATAAAATAACTGAAGATAACCAGTTTTAGCAGCAGAAATTACAATAAAACATAATTTAATCTGTAAGAAATTGAAAAACTTACTTCTTTTTGTTTGTTGAAATATTCGGTAATACTTGCAGATAAGGCAGTATTAATAACATCCAAAAACGAAACATTTTTATACTTTTTCTTAATACGTTTAATTGTTTCAATACAATTTCCCTCTGGTTTTTCTTGCACAAAGCAATTATATCTCTTTACCGAGTGCAGTTTCGCAGGTTTAAACAAATGATTTCCTTCAGGACTAAATTGTTCATGAAAAACAAACGATTTCTGAAAATGATCAATAACAAATCGAATTGTTTTCGTAAATGTAGCTGTCATGGAATTGCTTGTATTATTTTCAACAAACTTGCTATTTGCAAACATGGCCTGTAACTGTTCACACTTTTTACGTTGAAGTTCTACTCCATCTTCCATAAAACACGTGTTTATTAAAGCAAACGATGACATTCCGTCCATTATACAATGATGGAATCGAAACAGAACAGGAATTTTTCGTTCAGTATCATACGGATTCCAATAAATTGATGTCTTTCCAATATGTACATTCCATAATAATGAGTTTACTTCATAATCTTGATCGGAATACAATATATCTTCTAGTCTGCCTTCAAATTCTTTAAGATTTGAGTATCCATCAATGAATTTAACACCCAATTTTACGTCAAATTCTGTTTCAAGTAAGTAACTATAATTTAAACATTTATGAAGGGTACATCGTAATCGTGGATGCCTGGGTAGGATGTCTCTGTACATTTTTAGGTAGTAATCGTGCAATTCTTGTGGTGAATTTGAATTTTTGTATTCATGTAGAAGCACTCCGTTGATTATCACGTTTTCGTCAGTTGTGCAATGGATTTTATCTTCACCATTGATAAAATGACATTTAGAACCATGTTTTGCTTTTAAAAATGTGTAAACGATGTCGTGTAGAAGTACAAAACAAAACATGATGGATTGAAAAGTTATCACAAATATTATTGATGTGATATACTTAATAAATAGTATTATTGTTTTTATTGGTAAAATACGTGGTTTAAATGGAAGAAGTCGCTGAAATTGTTTTAAGGTTAGTTTTATTTTGTTTAAATCTTTATATTATAAATATGATTAAAAAAAAGAAAAAAATTCATATTTGTTGTAGTGATTACATTAAGTAATATATTGTTTCTACAAAAATATATTAGTTCAATAAAACTATACCTACCATACAGTACTGGAATAACCATATACAATGGAGAAAATTCTCTAAAGAAATATAGAAAATTATCAATCTGTACAATGAATTATAAATAAATCAATAAATAAAATTACGAACCTAGAGAGTAGTAAGTTTTTACTCCTTTCAATACAATCATCTTGTAAATACTGTAATGTTGAAACACTAATAGATAAAAATGTTATTATTATTTGTTGCTGATTTAAAATGTGTTAAAATGTAAGTAAACATAACAAATATGATTTTTTGTTAATACACATTTTAATGTAACACATTAAAGTTTTTAATGACAAGTACAAATTACTTATTCTTAAGAATCTTTATTAGTCTTTGTTTGAATATCACATATATGATAAAATTTGTTAAAACTAATTTAATTGTTTTTTGATTGTTTCAGTTTTTAAAAATTAGGAAAACACAAGGTGTTCAGATAATATGGAAAATAAGGAAATATATTGTAGACTGAGATAACCAGGGAGAAGGGGTGAAAAATTAAGAATGTAGTAAAGGTGGTGGAAAGATAGAGTGACAAAGGAGGATTGGACAAGGGGGGAAAAGAGAACGGAGGAATAGAGAAGAAAAAACGGGATATTGATGTGATACTTGGAAAATGGGACTGAATAAGAGTAGTGACAAAAAATGAAGACGACGGCAAAGAGAGAAGTAATGAAAAATGGAAGGGAAACTAGATTAGAAGAGACGAGAATATAGAAGAAGAGGAGATGAAATTTCAAGAAGAAGTGAGGAGATAAAAGGTAAAAAAGAAGCAAAAAACAAACAAAGAATATATTATATTTCAAATAAAAATATAAAACTAGAATATAGAAGACGAATAAATACAATTATTTAAAAAATAAACTTTTAAAGTAATACTTTAACATCAATTAATCTTGATTGTTATTATTTGTATTACTAAACGTGTCATCATGTATCACACTGATATACCGCAAAATATTGTCACTAAGTTTTTGAATTCCTTTAACATCTTCCACAAGATTCTTATCAACATGCACAGTAACACGCATCAAATCATTATAGGTAAAGAATGTTACCGTAACTCCAGTTCGATTATAATTCTGAGTCCAAACCATCATGTCTTCAACTTTACAGTCGTTTCGATACCTTAGCGACATTACCCCAGGAACATTTGTAATGATTACACTAGAATCAAAACACCTGGATGACATCATCGCAATTGGAAGTGGCACAACGCTTACAAATATATTAAACATCCAATAGATCATCTACAAAAATAAAATATACACAAATTAGTTGATTCATTAAAATAACCAGATAAAAACAATTAAATTAAAAATTACGGAGTATAGTAAAGCATTTGCACCCATAGAGGTTATGTGACAGTTTATGTTCTGGGATGAGTACTAGATGTCAGCACTGTTTCTGGTGTATATAATGATTCTTTATAAAAACAATTGCACTCTGATTGTTTTTGGCACTGACCGCAAAACATTAACTAGGAACTGCGTTTTTATTACAAAAAACAATAAATAACAATTACTTACAGCAAAATCCATACTATGTTTCATATGTTCTGACGTCTCATGAACTTTATTTACAATCTTAATAGGGTTTTGCAACAAATTACTATCAGTAGGTAATTCAATTAACCCCAAAACAAATTTATTTCCTAAATTAGTAACAGGTTCGCCATCCTTGTTCACAGTAACCAACGATTCCAAGTCACCAGTTTTTAAATAAAATGGATTACCAGACGTTATATATTTCGGTGGTGTTTTGTCATATTCTTCATAATATTCAGCGAAAGCAGCACCAATAGCACTTAACAACACATCAGCAAACGAAACTTTCAACGCTCGTTTTGTTTTCTTAATCTTTTGTATCAAATTGTCACCTTCTACCTCAAAACTATAACGCACCACTTTTTCTCCTGACATTTTCTTATGTAATACACTCTCTGGCTCATTTGTGCGAATCATATCATAGTGATAATAAATATCATATCTTAAAACACGTTTACACATCTCTATAAATCCAGTTAAATCCAAAGTTTTCTTTTGTTTAACCTTTTTTGGAAAACATGTGTCATATCGTTTACATTCATCTTTAAAACGTTGCATACCATTTTTCGAATACGTCGTCAACATAAACATGGACAAACCAATACCATCCGACACACTGTGATGAAACCTTGTCAAAACAGGTATTAACCATTTTCCTGTTTCAAACTGAACGGCTTTTCTTCCAATTAAGACTTCCCACATAAATTCATCATTATATGGTAATCTAGAAGCGGTGACTTCGTTAATTACCTCATGAAATTCTTCTAATGTATTGTAATCATCAAAATATCGAACAACTTTAGTATAATCCACTTGGATTTTGACGTAATAACAATAACCAAGTAAATATTTTTTTATACACGATAATCTTGGATGGTTTTTCAATATTTTAGCTTGGAATTCTGGATCAGTGAAGATGTGTTTCATTTTTTCGGATGTTTCCGGTTGATTTTCACACAAATATAATACTTGGATGATACTATTGCATTCTGGGCTGTTGCCTGACCATATTGCATCTGCACCACCGAGGACTTCATAATAGGCATCGCCATATTTATGTTTTGCAATACATTTAACGAGTTCGAAATATAAAGCAAATAGGAAGATTAAGATACATACTACTGGTGTTAAGATTATTGTTAAGATGAATCTTAATAGATATATTTGTGTTTGAATAAAACTGTTGGTTTCTTTGTTGATTGGAATTGCCAACTAAAAATTATAAGCAAATGTAGATATTATTTTGTTTTGAATTGTGGAAACTTTATTGAATTGATGTTTATAGAGTTATGAATTTTCCAATACTTTTTCAAGTGAAAGCTTTAATATTTATTAACACAAAATTAATTGTATTTTTAATTAGTTGTTGACTCATTCGTACCTACCAGCATTCAATTAGTTACTAATTATATAAAATGTGTTTTTAACTACTTTTAATGAACCAATATTTGAATTATTAATTGCTTCTATAATATCTAGAGTGAGTTGTTAATTTATTGGTTTAAAGTAGAAAACAAACTGAATTTTGATTATTTACTTTTTGAGATATAAAAAAAAAAGTTCTTGTATTTGGAACACCCAGTATATACATTTAATAGATACTTACTTTTGTAAATGCGTAAACAAGTATCGGAATTGTAAACGTTTCTAAATTAAAATAAAACAAATAATTATTAAATAAATTTTAATAAAACGCATTTAATATAGGCAACTCATCAATCATATCTATTATAATTTCTTATAAAAAATTTAAAAAAAGATTAATCTAGTCTAAAATTATCAGAATTATCTTATTAGATCAATTACTATTAGAAGTGTGACAAGCGGAATATTTAACAATTATTGAAATACTAAAAACAAAATTTTTATACAAAATGGCAGTTCTATAAAAATTTATTTTGGTTTTTAATTTGTAAATAAATTATTTTAAATTTTTTTTATAAAAAATTAAAAAGAAGCTTAGTTTTTAATATGTAGATAATTAAAACTCAAAAAAAAGTTTACAGAAAATCAAATAATTGTTGTAAAAAATTTTAAATTATTTAAGTTTAGAAAAAAGAACTTTCAAAGAAACTACGTTTAAAAATGTATTAAGACAAAATTGTTTAAATAAAAATTACGTTTTATTTCTTATTTTAGAGTGGTTTCATCCCTTAAATAAGTAGAGTTTGTTATTTAAAATATAACTATTGATTTAATGTAAATTTGGTTGCCTATATTAAATCTACGTTATACAATTTAAAAAAAAACAGAAATAATAAACTTACCAAGACAGAATAAGCTTTTAAATCCATTAACCATTGTGAATAACTTTGAATAACTTTGTATTCAAATTTAAAACAAATATTAAACGAATGTATCGTTATGCACGAGTTTTAATATCAGTTTATTGGTTATAAAACTCTTGTTCAAGTACTCACTCAATTATTTTAATTATAAACAATTTTCTTTGATGCCAAATAATTAAGTCATCAAGATTTTATTTGAGTAATCAAATATTATTACCACGTTTTGACAAGCAGTAATTATTTTTAATTTCAATTAATTTTATAATAATTTTATAAACAACCGCTTGCACTTAAAGGAAATTTTACAAATGAGCACCTTTCTCGTTAAGTAACGCCAAACAACTACCAGGCTACTAATTTCCGAAACAATACTTAACTCTAATGACTGCGTTCAAACTATTCATTTTGATTACATCAATTATAGTCACGTTTTAGATTCAAATTGTAATGATTTTAATCATTTTATTTGCTTTTATTTAAAGTTTCATGTTTATTGTTCAAGCGCACGTTATATAAACATGATGCCATATATTTATCATCTAATTCTTTACTTCAATTAATTAATTTTACAAATATTTTTAGTTATAGGTGAGTGTAAGTTGGAATATAAAGTGTAAATAGACGTAATCACACCTATGTGGTGGCAAAATATACAATGACAAAATTAATTTTTTTTTCTATTATTTGCATAGTAGAGTAAATATGATCAATTATGATTTTGATGTTGGTGATTCAATGATCAAACATGAATTTTTATATGTCAATTTTATTGTGTAACATGTGGTAGGAATTTATGTTGTTTGACAGGTTTGACAAGTAGGAATTAACTTAGAATGATGGTAAAGTGCATGTAATGGAATTATGTGTAATTAAATTTATTAATATGTGATTTGTTTATTTGTTTTTAAGTAGAATTGAATTGAATTGACTCGATGGTATTGGAAAAGTTTATAATTTAGTTAATAAATTGCTTGCATTGTTGGAATAGACAAAAATAATCATTTATTTTGATAAGGTTTACCATTAACAATATAATAATTTGTAGTATTATGATTTCTTTTGTAAGTAGTTGGTTTAATGTAGCAATAATTTTGTTCACACAATAATTTAGGTATTGTCACATTGTTAGTTTTAAATATAAATAAATTGTTGTTTAATTTACTTACCCAAGTCTGAGATCTATTTATCTTAACTGATTGTAAAAAATATAATAAAAATAAAATCTTACAGTGTCTTAATCAAACGTAATTTATCAAAAAGCATCATTTTTGTTGTGCACCAAACTTCTTAGTGTTTTGTTTTACAACCTGAATGTGTTTGTTTACTTTGAAATATGTTTTTTGTTTGATTTTTTCATCAAGCATGCCATGTAACTTAGTATTCCAGTAGGCGTTGATACCATTCAGTTGTTTTCTATAAGAATCGCAAACTAAATAAAGTTTAGTTACCACTGAGAACTTCAACAAGTAAAGTGAATATTTAGATGAATAGTCTTACGAACATGTAAGTTAAGCACTCCCTGTAGACAGAACACTTAATTCATTATTTATTATTATTAACATCACAATATTATTAACCTCAAAGAAACAAAGTTGACATTTGTAAAAGAAAATATGGGAAATGACATAAACACTGATAAACTGTAAATATCATTTGTAATTTAGCAAATCATGATTATTATAAATTATAATAGTCCGTAACAATTCATGAAAATTACCTTCAATTTACTTGCCATAGTTTTTTGTTCAATTCGTATCAATTATGTGCACGTGCTCTCTAGTTTTTGATTCATATCATCTTATGCTATTTTATGTCTATGTTATCACTTATCACTATAAGCAGTAGATAATAACTAATGTAATTCACTAGATAGTACACTTAAAATATTTTTCTTAATAATTTAACAACATAACCTACCAAACACACAATTGTCGTATAAAAAAGGAAAATTTATAAAATTCTTGTTCTATAATATTGAATTACGTTTATTCTACAATGAACAAATAAATATTTTTTACATAAATAATTATATTAATTTTAATTAATTAATAAATAATCAATAATAAACTGAATTAAGGTCATTGCATCTGTGCAATGTTTATTAAAACGAATTAAAATAGGATATACACGTTCACCAGTGGAAATTTCTATCAATTGTTTGCCACAACAAATTTCCCATGTAAATTTATTGTCATAAGTCAAAGGTTTGTGAAACAATTTGTTTAAAACACAACAAAATTGGTTTTGATTATGGTAATCATCAACGTGATAAATACTTTCATTAATGTTTAAGTTTTCTTTGTGAACATAAAATAAGTAACCCATAAATGATTCTATTGTACAAGATAAACGTGGATGAAGTGGTAAAATATTTAAAATTAATTCACGAAACAATTGAATTAATTTCTGGGGTGTTTCCAGAGATTCAAGTCTTGAATATTTTACAAACAAAATAAAATTTTGAATTTCATCGTTTTCAGTTTTTATATTACTGGTATGGAATGGTGTTGGTCCTTGACAGAAGTCTACATAATTTGGATCAAATTTAAAAAGAGCTAAACTTCTTATAATTTCAAAGTAATAAATTATTACTAAGATAATAACAATACAAGGTATTAATAATAAAAAAGATGATAATAAGTAAAATATGTGCAGAACTGTCATTATTATGAAGTTTTGATGTTTAAACAATGGAAAAAATTGCTGAAAATTTATAATTTTTTAATTAAGTAGTTTATTTTTGTTTACAGTGTATTGTGTTCTTACCTTAATTGTCTGGTATATAAACATTGGTAATAAAAGTATTTTTTTGTTACAAATTTGTCTGAATCCTTGAAGCACCATTTTAAGTGTTTTGTGAATTTTATGAAGTTAATTAGTTTTACTAGTTATAAGTAGTTATAAGTTTCAAGTGTTATTACTCGTTTATACCCAAGCATCAATAATAAAAATGTTATGTTGTGATTTGTAATTTTGTTATAAATTTAACATAATAATGTTAAACTTTACGGGCAATGTTTAATTATTATTTTCTCAAAATGTTAAAATGTTACACTGTTAAACGCTAATTGGTTATAAAAACGGAGTTAAAATTAATTGTAAACAACATTCTAATTAGTTTACGAGTTTTCTTATTTTAGATGCAAGAATCTTGAAAATAATTATTTTGTTTTATTGTTTTTAATTATGCTATATCAATTAAAATTGAAAATTTGCATTTTATGTTCTAGTGCATTAATAATCAACAAAAGTCAAAGTCATAAAGATGAGTGATGATTAGATGAGTAAACAAGAATGATTAGGATTAAAGAATAAAAAAAACAATGAATGTAGACTTTCATGACTCAAGAAAATTTCAAACTTCTCTAACTTGGGTCTTGTAATAAATGTCATATGAGCAAATCTCGTCCAATGTGCAAAGATCTATATTACAATACAAGTGTGGTAATGAAAATCATTATTGCACTTGTAACGTTACATTAATTGACATGTCAGTATACAAAATGGCCCAAAACAGCTTGCATTCTGTTAAGGTAGTTGTTGGGGTCAAGATATGTTACTAGATATTTATGAAATTTTGTATACTTATCAAAGACGTGATAATACATTGACCCATAAAATTTGAAGTCGATTGACCGTTTGAATTCCGAGATATATTCAATTAAAAATTGGAATATTAACATTGGTTGTATAGCACAGCTACTGCTCAGATCCAGTATTTAAGTTATAATTAAAAAAGTAACTTGCAGATATTTACCAAAAACTGACAATCATTTAATGCTTTTATTTTATATTTTTTAAAAATTAATGCAAAAAATTTCATCGTTTACTTTTTTCTTAATCACGGTTTAAAGTTCAACAATTTAATGAAAACTATACATCGACAGGGTCAGACGAGACAACTTGGCAACACTGTACCAGAGTTTAAATATAATTTGCGCGGTAAATTCAAACAGACTGAAACAGATATATCGATACTATACATAGATTGACATAGAACAACATAGCGGCGTTGCCAAACTTAAAAATTACAAACGTGTTGTGTTGGTCACGTCTCGACGGGTACAGTCTTATTCAAAAATGATGAATCGTTTAGCTACAAACTCGTATACTTTTGTGGCGCATAAAACCAATACTTTTATGACAATGTTGTACGCTGGAGAAAAATGAACAATAGAACCTTTAAAAATTACTTTTTTTCTATAAATTATACGGCATAATATTTTTATGACTCTTAAGTAGTGTTTAAACTAAAAAAAAATTTCTGATTCTATGAAAACTCAAGAGTGGCCTAACCCCTTAATTTCAGAAATAATAAATGATTGACGAAAACTCAATTTATCAGTCATGCTGTCACTGACAAATTTTGTAATAATCGACATCATCATCATCGTCTCTCCCTTTGCCAAAAATCCAATTAAATTAGAAAAGACAAACATCACAGAAACCGTGAGACACTAACGAACATGAACACGGCCTCCCTTTTTCGCAGGTGGCGCTAGCTGACTGTAGAAAAAAGTTGATGACGTAATTGAACGTGCGATGTCGTAAATTGAAATTGATTTACTCGACACAACACGTCGATGATTTATTTTACGTAAAACCGGAACTTTTGGAATATGCACACTGAAACGATTAAGCCATCAGCGCTTAGCAGATTGTCTAGGGGTGGAATAAGAAGGCTGAAACTGGCGCGGACTGTAAAGGACGAAAGTAAGACACGAGCTTGTTACGGGAATGAGATGGGCGTCAAAGTTTGCGTAAACAATTTGTGACAAGAGTAGACAGAATATACGCAGAGGGTGCAAACAGGAGAAGATAACGTAATGACTCAAGACAGCAGCTTACCTTCAAGCCTACTAAAAAATCCTTAAGTAAAAATAAGTAGACTTATAATTTAATTATATTGAAGATTCTAAAACGATTTTTAAAGTGGTTTT
>JARJDS010030714.1:0-26203 GCA_030264155.1 Atheta pasadenae | reverse complement strand
GTGGTTTTGTGTAAGAATATTTGTAATTTGTTGTGTAGTGTTGACTTGACCTTCTGTCAAGTCACACTATTTGACTTTTAAATTATTTTTTATTGTGTACAATTATTTCTAATATTTTACGTTATTCGTATTTAACAAAAACATAAAACTAAAATAACTTATTGGGGTATAAAAGGCCTATATTTAAATTAGAATAACTCTTTGAAGAGACACTGTTTGAAATGGTTTGAAATGAAATTGACAGAATTAGGTTAAGTTCATGGCTATAGAAAATCAGCTGGAGAAGTTAAGGTCCGCGCCCCCTGGCCCACATGCTTAGTGCGCACAGGGCAAAACGACCTGCGGCCCCTGCAAGTCTATTGTCACCGCGTATAAATATCGCTTGGAAAACAACAGTGTGATTATTTGCCTCACGCGAATCACGCAAGAATATCTAGTGTTTCATCATAATAATTCTACCCATCAGTTTTCAACGCTCGGCATGATTACTGTGTCTACTGTGAACACGTTTTACGGCTCGTCGGGATGATAATGAGGTTAAACTCATACTCTACGTAGCCCCACGTACATGACATAACTAAATAATTTATTGTGGGACTCCTTCCACACGGCACAGACGAGTAGGGTCTGGGTCTCTAAAAAGAGAAATTACAACCACAACCGGCTCTGACTTCGTGTACCGTAGTAGTTTCATTACGAGTGACCACTACTTCAAACTTTCTATTTCTTACTTACTGCTAGTTCCACTTGGACATCCGAACGTGCAGCACGTCCGGCTAAACGAAATTGGTCAGTTCAGTTATAAGTGCGGACTCAAGACAACGCGACAAAACACCTAACGCTTACATAATCTAAATTTAATTGTTAAATCGTTTTATCATTAAAATAAAACATGGGTTCCTGGCCTGAAAACGTGGGCATCGTCGCCGTGGAGTTAATCTTTCCGTCGATGTACGTGGACCAAACCGAACTGGAAAGTTACGACGGCGCTTCAGCCGGCAAATACACTGTCGGTTTAGGACAAGACCGAATGGGTTTCTGCTCAGACCGCGAAGACATCAATTCGCTGTGTTTGACTGTGGTTCAACGTTTAATGGAACGCCACAATATAAAATACACAGAAATCGGTAGGTTGGAAGTAGGAACTGAAACAATCGTGGATAAATCGAAATCAGTCAAAACAGTCTTGATGCAATTATTTGAACCACATGGCATCACAGATATTGAAGGTATTGACACAACAAATGCTTGTTATGGTGGTACTGCAGCTTTATTCAATGCCATATCCTGGGTGGAATCATCAGCATGGAATGGCCGTTATGCCCTAGTTCTAGCCGCTGATATTGCTGTGTATGCTCAAGGATCAGCAAGACCTACAGGTGGAGCTGGAGCTGTTGCAATGTTAATTGGACCAAATGCACCATTAGTTTTTGATAGACAAGTACGAGGTACCTACATGAAACATGCTTATGACTTCTACAAACCAGACCTTGCCTCAGAATATCCTTTAGTCGATGGAAAACTATCCATTCAGTGTTATCTCAGTGCCCTGGACAATTGCTACCAATTATATTGCAAAAGATCCGAACAAAAAACTCAAGAAAAAATTAATTTGAATTCGTTTGATGCGATCGTCTTCCACTCGCCTTACTGTAAACTAGTGCAAAAATCAGTTGGACGTCTTGCTTTCAACGACTTCAAACGCGATTCAACCACATACCAAGGAACTGATAAGGATAAATTCTTAGAAGCAAAGTTAGAAGAGACTTACTTTGATCGTGATGTTGAAAAAGCTTTCATGGTTACAAGCAATGAAGTATTTGAAACAAAAACCAAGCCTTCTTTATTAGTTGCGAACCAAGTTGGAAATATGTACACAGCTTCATTGTATGGTGGATTAGTATCTTTACTTATTAGTAAGGATGTGTCTCAGTTGGCTGGGAACAAAATCGGTTTATTTTCGTATGGATCAGGTTTGGCCTCAACTATGTTTTCGATCACTGTATCATCAGACGCGTCAGAAAATTCACCACTGCATAAACTAGTCAGTAAATTGAGTCATGTCAAACCGTTATTAGCGCAGAGAAAGTGTGTGAGTCCGGAAAAATTCACGGCGATGTTAAGTTTAAGGGAAAAGAACGGGCATAAAGCACCATTTGAACCAGAAGGTGACATTGATAACTTATTCCCTGGAACGTATTATCTTACAAAGGTTGATGAAATGCACCGGAGGTATTATGGACGTATTCCAGCAGCGTTAAACGGATCAGCTTAACATTACGATAATAATTTTGTTGATACGGTGTGAGTTATTAAATTTTTTTTTTCATAAAAATTGTCGATAGTTTTTACTTTTAAGATTACAATTACCTCGACTCATACAGTTGTTTTTTGCTTTAAAACACAAGTTAAATAAAAAATATTGACAATTTTTACAAATAACCACTGTATTTTGACCTGAAAATCTTAAAATTTAGTCATTAAGTTAAGTGAAATCAAGAAGAAACAAAACCAAACAACAACAATCAAACCCAACGTAGTCAGTGTTGTTAATTATTAATTAAAAATTAATTGAATGACTACAACGAATTATACATACTTATGAACGCATACGGCATACTTGTAATGAGTTTTGAGCTCAATACTTTTGTACTATTAGTTTGTAAGTAAAACATTTAACAAATTAATTATAAACCGAGTGTGGCACTAAATTTTCTGTAAAATGTAAAAAATTTAAACACACACTGCAATTGTTAATAGCAAAACACCATGATAGAAATATTTTTCAATCGCTAGAAGACAATTAGTTAGATATTTTAAATTAATGAAAGTTTCAAGAGTCAATTACTTTCTACGAATGTTAGAAAATCGTCGATGCGTTACCACGACATTATTTTTGTCTCGAGCGAATTGTACTTAAAATAATTGCGCATGCGTTGATTACATAGCTTAGTAGAAACAAACCAGTGTTAACAGCAACAAGAAATTGTAATTTTGCATTGTACATATGCCGAATTAGCGCGACTCCAATTGCGATTTGATCGAAGCGTTTGGTTGATATAATTATCTAAGAGAAACGACAAATAATAATCGATAATTACTTGATAATCATGCAAACGTCGCATGTTGCAACTTATCTCTCTAAAATTGAGCTTGAAATTATACAACACAAATTATTATTATAAAATTACAAATGATAGTTTGTAACAATGAAATAGCAAGGAATGACCTATGATTATACTCTTTATTATTACTTATATTTATATTTATTGTTGTTGGTATTTAATTTGATTGTTTTGCAATTGTTGTAAAATGTGAACCATTAAGTTAAATTAATGTAAGCTTTGATTGTATGAAATGTACATGTACATTTTTTTAGGACGTTAAGAATTGAGTATTATGGTTTTAATTTGTTTATTGCATAGATCGTTTTTGAGGTTAGGAAATACCAGTTTTTATTTAGAAAATTTATTGTTTAGGTTAGGATTTTAATTCTTATATTTTTTAATGTTTTCATCGCAACTTTTTTGTTGTATATGATCCAGCTAGATGTTTTAATGTCATTTAGGTTAAGTAAATTGAAAAACTATTTAAACGTGAATAAAGAAATTTATTAACTTGTTATACATAAACAGTGGAAGTTGTTTTTATGTTCTGTTTAAATTTGCTGTTTTTTGAGTGATTCACATGTGGATTTTGGCTGATTTCTCTGATCTTTGTTTGTTTAGGTTAGGTTTTACGTCGGAAGTGTTAAGCAGTGTTAAGATCAATCAATAAATTTAATTTCGGGGCTGAATGTTTGGATTAATGGGATTTTACACTGTTTATTCATCGGAAGTGAGCATTATTTGGTAAGTTTGGGAAATTTTGTATATTTTAAAGTTGTTTTTCAATGTGGCTAAGTTTCAAGGTTATGTTCGTTAATTTTATACATTTTCTTACATTTGTTATGTTAGAGTTTATTCCAGACTGTGTTTAAAGTGAGTAAATTGTTATTGTCAGTATTAGATTTTTTTGTTTTTCTTGTTTTTACTTCGATTATATTTTAATTTGGCGCGAAATAGTATTTTTTGTGCGCATGCGCTACGACAATTAAAGGTCAGCTTTATGTTTATATTTGACAATAATATTTAGATATCATTAACGCTAATATTTTATGCATTACAAACAGTTATTTTCTTGTTTCTTACTAATATTCACGAAAATATGTAGGTTTAGTTTTGTTCAATGTTGTTTATGCGCATGCGTTATGATATTCTGTTTGACAGTTTTGGCTAACTTGACAGCTGTGATATCATGTGATAACATAACCTTTATGTTTAAAGCGCAATTTGGCGCAATTACAACAGTAAAATCATAGATAAATAAGTAAAATGATCAAAATTAATTGTAATTACAACAATCAGTGTTTTTCCAAAGTGAAGTTTCATATTTTTGAAGTCAAACCTGATAAATTCTATTCACGGTGAGTCAAATTTTAGTTTTTTGTCATCAGTGTTTATGATGTCTTGATTTGCAATCGTATTTATAAAACAGAAAACAATCTTACGCGATTATTGTGGTGTAATGACTGTTTGTGTTGGTATAATACAGTATAATAATATGAAATGGTTTCAAAGTGCACCAATTGTCTGCGATTGCTGCTGCGTTGTAGACTACCGCGATGAGTGTTGGTTTAATCAGTTGTCATTTTAAGCGCAGTTTATGAAATATGAATATTAATGCGGTTTGCTGTTTTGCATTAATAGTGATTAGTACTAACTTGGTCTAATACGTCTAATGTTGAAATTTTTAATTATTTATTTGTATTTATTAATTAAATTATTGGTAAAATTAAATTGTTGTCTTATTACTTTTTATTGATTTATTGATATATATTGATGAGTATAACGCTACAAGACGTGACATTTGTTATTAATTACTTAATAATGATTACCCTGTCAGAAATTATCATGCACGACAGTTAACCAATTTAAGTATGTTTACTTTTAAATCGTGGAATAATCCTGATTCCGGTCTACCATAATAAAGGATTAAAGTCTAATGATAATAATATTTAATTTTATTGTCATTAAACAAAGTTCACATTCCAATATTATTTAAATATGCGGAATATTTAGTTAGTAATGATATAGGATGTTAATTACAACGATATGTTTACGTTATTGTGTTGTCTGTGGTCCCTAGGGTGGCGCAAAACCATCACAAAATCACAGCTTCTTGGTTTTTGTTGTCATAGAATGTCATGGAATTATTTTTATTATCTTACACAACACAAAACAATCAGATAAAATTATTAAGTACAAAGTTTTTGTTCTTTTCTTGTTCGAATTCTCTAATTTTAATTTTTTTTTCTTTAAAATCCAGTGTTTTACTGTTTTAAAATTAAATTGTTTCTATCGTTATTTCTCCTGACGTATTTGGTTTAGACCTGAAAATCACACACAAAACACTAAATTGACTAAATAATTGTGGTATATGATAAATGGTAATTGATAATATAATTAGTATTAACAGAAAATAAATAAAATAAAATTATGAGTAATTTTATTGATTTATTTTATATAAAGATAATAAATATTTGTTATTGTGGCAATGAATATGATGATTATGTTGATTATACTCAGATAATAATAATTACTTATATCGCTAATTACAAATAATATGAATGAGTTAATGTCTTATGAAGTAGTCGTGACGAACTCAAGACTTATAAGCCATCATTATTCAAAGTGATAATTATAATTATGGAATATAAAGTTAATTAACACTATGTTCTTGTACTGGTTGAAGATCAACCGATTTATCACACATATTATGTTATTTAGTGATTGATCATTGTGGTTAGAATCTCATTAAATGGTTGGATTTATAATTTAGTTGCATTTTACACATACCTGGGTACAAATTTTAATAGAATTCCACCTGAAACAATTACAAAACAATTAAAAATTGCAATAATTAAATTTTACGTATTTAAAAACTAAAAATAATTTGTAATATTTATGTTAACAATTTAATTGGTTTGATTGATTTAATTAATTATTTAATCGTTCAATGTTGCTTAAGTATAATGTCAACGTACTCTGAGCGCGTTGAGTACAAGGTCGGAATTAATTTGCATACACACGATTAATTCTGTTATATTGGAATTTTAGTTGCAATTAATTGCAATTATCCTCATTAATTCCAGATATAATTAATTATTAGTTTTTTGTCTGTCATTGCGATGGCGCAAGGCTTATAAACTAACTACACACACGCTGTACTTAATTATTCTTGGATTTAATTACTGATATTTCTTATATATAAACGTTTCATGTTCATGAAGTTCCTCAGATGCACTCTTTAGCTCTTGTTTGAGGGCGTGACTGAATGTGTCACGCCCTTGGGTTGCAAGTGCTCCAATGAAAACTTATTTTCTGTACGGCGCACGCGCGAAATCCTTAGCCGACGACTTAGCTAAAATTCCTAAAATATTTTTATACTTATTTGTCAATATTGCGAATATAAAATTTCATTTTTCTTGTGGTATGTGACTGTCGAATCTGACGATTGCGCAGTAGAAAGTGAAA
Source organism: Atheta pasadenae (assembly GCA_030264155.1). Taxonomy (NCBI): domain Eukaryota; kingdom Metazoa; phylum Arthropoda; class Insecta; order Coleoptera; family Staphylinidae; genus Atheta; species Atheta pasadenae. The sequence goes on along the minus strand of JARJDS010030714.1, from coordinate 19,628 downwards.
TTGGAAAGTACAAACGCGCACGACATCGGTACCACTGTACGAAAGTTGTTCTAATGCAAGTTCACGGTTTGCATCGGTTACTTTTATGTTTTTACAAATATTTGGAAGTTTATCTTCTCACATGTAATCATGAGTAATTTCACTATAATGTTTATAAGCACAATTATTTTTTTGATTATTATTTGACCACATGACTCATAGTTTCGACTCAAATGAAAACTACCAAGTCAATTATTTACCGAGATAAATAAATATTACGAAGTGAATTTGCACGTCGTTGTCATGTTACAACTGGTTATTTTAATTTGTATAAATTTAATGACTTAATGACTCACCTGTGGGAACAATACGCATTGAAATCGAACCATTCGCGGGAATGTCAAAGTCTGCTTGATCTTCTAGTATATTCTATAAGTAAATAAATAAATTAGTAATAACAATATATATTTTTAAATAAACATTAACATGTTTTCATCTTTAAAAAAATGTCAACTTAAACCTATAGTAACATCATTTATGTTTGAAACAAAAAAAATGGTATTGGTAATTTTTTTTTTGTAAGATTAATGTTTCATAACCTTGTCAACTTTTAAAAAATTCCACTTGCTACACCGGTTACAATCAGTTACAAGTTACAACGTCCTTCAACCGATCACTGGAAACAGTGGAAACCAATCTTCTGAAATTTCTCGACGTAATATTGGGATAGCATCAGTTTCTTTCAACTTTCTCCGATTACTTATTCGAATTCTTGAGCCTCCGTCTCAGTTACCACACTAAACAATCCACGCACTTAATCGCGGCGTTGATGTCGGTTGGTTCATTTACATACTCGATGACTACGAAATTACTACGAGCAATAGGTTAACATAAAAATTCAATCGACGTGGAAACTGCTTATTAATGACCATTAAATTTATTCAAGATTTCAAGTTTGTCCGTTGTTCGTCTGAATTTATCTTAAAACACGTTTGAATTGCGTATCTTTTTAACAAAAAAAGACAAAAATGTTAATTTTTATGGTTTTTGTAATTTTTTTTTGATATTTTTATAACAAATTGTAGTTTTTTGTTGGTTTGTACTCAAATACAAGAAAAAATACTTAGGACTTTTATGAAAATTGGTGCGTTCTATCAAACTTTTTTTGCAAATTTCTCTAAACTGGTGATATTTATCAAAAAAAGTTACTAGGATAAAATGTTTGTTATTTAATTCTAAATAACTTTTGTTATAAACATTTTCATTATTTTTAATCAAAATAGTGATTTTTGATTGTTTTGTATCAAAAAACATGAAAAAAAATTACGCTTGACTACTAACGAATCAAACTTTTTTTGCAATTTTATTAAAACTGATGATATTTATCAAAAAATGATACTAAGCTAAAATGTTTATTATTTAATTCTAAATAATTTTGGTTATAAGCATTTTCGTTATTTTTAATGAATATAGTAGTTTTTTATTGTTTTGTATCAAAAAGCATGAACAAAATTTACGCTTGACTACTAACGAATCAAACTTTTTTGGCAATTTTATCAAAACTGGTGATATTTATAAAAAAAAGTTACTAAGATAAAATGTTAATTATTTAATTATAAATAACTTCTGTTATAAATATTTTCTAAAATGTCTTTAGAACTATTACTTTTCTGTAGTTTTGCACCCAAAAAACAAAAAAAATTCTAAATTAAATTTGAAAACAATTTCTACAATACAATAAACAACAATTCAACTCTACAATTACACACAATGAAATCCTAATTAATTAAATGAATATCAAACACCACACACAATCACACACACATCTATAAACCAAAACAATTATAAACTATGTTTGAATCTACGATATTTTGCAATTAGTTAGAAAGTTTCGTTATGTTTGGTTTGTTTAACTTGGGCGAAAGAAAAGAAAGCGCAAGTTTACCAACACTTTGCTTTTCAAATATTACTACAACCGACTCGAACTCTTTGAAATGTAAATACAGCAGAAGCCACAAATCATAATAGCAAACAAGCGAAGTTAAACATTTCGCACTATTCGTATTCAATTGTCATTCACAATTATTCACAATGTCATGAATAACTAACGCTCAGCTCAAACGTTTCATTATTTTAATTACGATTCCAACGATTCTAACGCATGTAATTAGGTTATGCACTACTGGCTTGAAAAATACTTAAAAAATTATGAATAAAACATTTTTAAGTGAAAAAAAAATACTTGGCGTAAAATGTGAAAATAAAAATTGATATTATAACAAAGTTCAAGTACAAACATTTGTTTGTTAATAATTTATATTCTTACCTGAACAAAGTATCCGTAAGGCGCGTGCAGGCCGATATCATGCAGAGGAATCTCGACTTTGTATGCAAATCCATCAGTTCGATTACTCACCAAGCCCACGGCAACTGAAGGATGTGCACTTACTTTAGACATTATGATTTTTGTCCACACAGCTACTTTCTTTTTCTAAAAAAAATAACAATTTTTCGTTAATTTTTAAAGTTTTTAGCGACTTAATATAGGCAACCAAATATACACGCTCGTTTATTTTCACGTGTATAATATTTTGTTCAATTATTTTATGTTTATTTATGATAATTGATTGTACTTACAATTAAAACTTGCTTTCCAATTTTACCTAAAAAGTCTTGATTGATTGCAATTGCATCACGATTGAGTAGAATTTTTTTAAACTCATCATCAATCGCGCGCAAATCATTAGACATGATTAATGGTGCACCCATTACGCACCAGATTGTCATTTGGGCTTTGGCTTGAGCTACCGACAAACCGTAATTTCCAATAATTAACTGTAATTAATAATTAGAAACATTTTGAAGTTAATTTGATTTTTAATTTGTAATATTTAAATTTTGTAATTATTAATTGGTTTATATACCATATCTGGATCATTCCAATGTCCTGGTCCTGAATAGGGTGCAATACGGTCTTGATTTTTAACAAACCATGAAACAATTGATGTGACACTTGCCCAGGAATCGTCAATGTCATCCCAATTACGCCATAAGTTGCAGGTTTTTTTCAAAGCTTGATAATTTGGCTACAAAATTGTAAATTTAAAATTCAAGAAACTAGTTAATTGTAATTTTGAGGTTAACCCTTACTCTAATATCTAAAGGTTCTTGATATGCAGGCCAACTACAAGAATAAACCATTGGTCGTCCGGTGTTGTTCATGTATTGACCAAATTCGGCATAACCTACATCAGAAACAAAAATCCTAATTAATAAAATTAGATCAAGTTTGCTACGTATACGCTGCGCTACTGCGCATGCGCATTGGTTATCATGCAATTTTTTTTAAGTTTATTAAGGCTAATTTACTAATTACGAAGCGTTCGTAGTTAAATGACTCAATTAACCTTTCTCCATTGTGGCTTGATCAGCATAACATCCATCCAATTTGATGTAATCCACGCCCCAATCAGCAAATGTGTTTACATCCAATTCCATGTGGTAAATACTGCCAGGATATCCGGCGCATGTTAGATTGCCGTAATCGGCATATAAACCAAACTTTAATCCTTTAGCGTGTACCTAAAATTAATAATTTTGGTTTTATTTATTTTTATTTGTGTATATAAGCAAATATTGTATAAAATAAAGGTATTGACTCGTATTGCGCATGCGTTATTCCATGTCGGTAAGCACTGCGCACGCGCAAATTCACGTGTATACCATTTCTATTTACTGATTGGTCAAAATCAACCAATGATACGATCCGTCGTGTTTTTATAACAGTAAGTCAACAAAACCGGTTTAATGGTAGAACATAAACAAAGTTGCGCGGGTCAACATCAACATAAACCGGTTTTTGGTAACTAATTATTTGAATGTCATAAAACTAGCTAGCTGTCAATGACTTTAGACTCTTTAGACCAATTTGAACCAAAATTTTCAATATTTTACATTGAGATTTTACAATCTAATTCTTTAACTATTTAAAATAAAATTTATAGAAGTAATTCAGTTAAACATTAAGTGCTAACTTACATAATCAGCAAGAGCCTTGATGCCATTGGGAAATCTGTCCGGATCGGGCTGTAATTTACCATTAGGCGCGCGTTTTTTCGATGCCCAACAATCATCAACAATAATATAATCATAACCAGCTTCAAGATATCCTTCGGACACCATCAGGTCCGCCATGTTACGAAATAATTGTTCACTATAACAATAAAACTATTAACTAACGCGACATAACATTAACAAATTACGAAACACATAATTTCACAAGTTATTTGTGTAAATGTAATCCATATGTTTCTAACTTAAATTTAAAATAATTAATAATCACCTGACGCATTCATCCGGATACGTTTCACAGTCCACCACACAACGAAATCTCTGCCAATGCATCCATCCCATTGGTGGCGCATCGGCGAGGCCATTATCCAATGCATTTGATACGCCAATTACCAATATTATCACCAGACACAACTCAAATCTCGTCTAAACAAATAAACAACACTTACCATTTCAAACAAAAAATAAAAATAAAATCAAGTTGCACAAAAAAAAAACAAATAATATCAAAGCAAACTTGTTTATTGGTTGTTTGTGAAACAAAAACAAAATACCTTAAATATAGCAACCTCTACTTGTACTGATACATACTGATATTTTTGAAAGAAAACAAATTTTGTTTTTTATTCCACAGCCTTCCATATTATTCAGTTTTGTTGTTCGATACAATACTTAGAACTTTGTACTTACCATGTTAATGTTTATTTGACGCACACTATCAGTCTTTTTTTGTTCGTCGACGTCCAACGTTGATGATGATTCTATTTATTTACGCACGTATCAAATTGATTCCTCGCTGTGCAACATGCACGTCGAAAGTCCTTTGCCGACTGAATAGTTAATTCAATACTGAATACGAGATTATCAAATCCCCTGCTAGTGAACTGGTCGGCGAACTCGATGCTTTATTTAATTCTATGTCTTTGTCCATCACAAACATATTACAAAAAAATTAACTCACATTAAAACTAACCGGTATCAGCTACTAAGAAAAAAAAATCAGATTTTATTAACATAACTTGATACTTTTATTGTTAATTATTAGTAATCTGGCGATTTAATTATAAGAAACTGTCATTACTCATTAAAACATTAGTTTAACAATTCTAATAATCATTATAAATGAATAACAAATCATTGACATATTAAAAGATTTAAAAGATTAACTGATAATTGGGTTGCCTACATTAAAACCACAAAAATGAATTCCAAACTTGGAAATTATAAACATTATAAAAGATAACAGTTGATAACAATAACAAACAAAATTAAAGATAAATAATTGTTTTGTTCCTTAATTAGTAGCAAAATAAATAAATTCCATTCATTTACGATCTGTCAATTGCCAAACAAGCCAAATAAAGTTTTACGATCTCTAATTTAGATCTAAATTAACTTAATAATTTTTTTAATTAACTAAAATACTAAATTAAGTGATTAATAGGCTCATTATAATAAATTAAAAGATTTGGTCTCTTGTTTTTGTTGTAAAAGCCATTGCCCTCATTTGCATATTCAACATATTCAATAAATGGGCTATTATCTCATAATACAGTAATAATGAAGATTGATTTCGCAACGCTGGGCATGACCGATTGCAAATTGAATATATCCGCGAAATAAACAATTATCAATTGGGTCAACCGAACAATAATCACCGGATTATCTCGTGGCGCTTTAGTTTGACACCCTAATAATGCTTCGATTGTTTTTGTTTGCTATTTTCTGCACGTGATTTGGTAATGATAGGAAACAATCAGTTAATGTAGGGCAGTAAAGTCTTAAAATTGATTAAAATATAAAATTTCCATTAATTTGTTGAGGTTAGAGGGAATAAAATACTTTGTTTCAATTTAATCTTAACAGATGGCGCTGCATGTACTGTTATTTGATGCTTGATACGAGTTACAACTGCAACAGGCATTTGTTTTTTGTAAACAACGCCAACTATTTTATTTCTCATCCAAAGATTAAAGAAATTGTGTTCGTGTTGTGTTGAAAATTGTTGCTGAAAACACCGAAATTAACCAAAAACAGAATAAGGTAAGTGAAATACGGTGAAATTATACAAGTTAGTAGTTTAAAATATAGAATACAGTATATATTTGTGAATATTTCATTAAAAAACATCATTTAACATCAAACATACATAAAATAATTTCAATCGTATATGTTCTATAAAATATTAAATTTTGGTGTCTTTCTATGTTTATTTAATCTATAAAAATTTTAATATAATTGCACTTTCGTTATAACTCAAAACGTTCGTTATGTAGTACAACAATTACAACAATTGCGTTTATTGCAACTGGAATCAATTAATAAAATACTTCTTGTAATATTTATATGTATAACTAGTCGGTTATTGACATATCACAATTTTAACGCCTCACAATAAACTTCACGCGTGCTAAATTCATGTCATGCTAAAATATGCAATAAATAATTTAAAATCCAAAACACACAAAAACATTTGTCACGCTGTAACCTAAATTGTTTTACACACTTAATCTATAAAAGTTTAGTCATACTCATTATGCTCTTAAGCTATGATATTATTAATCAATATCGTTCGGGCTCAATTGGCGTTCGCCTTCATTTAAAAGAATCTTCATAGCTTTGTAAAGCAAATAAACTCCTAGCATTTGCTTTTGGTTGGTGCTCCAAGTAGCAGAAACGCCATAAAAATCTCCAGTACGCAAATTTTCAACATTTGTCAGTTTTAATGCTGAAATCATAGCAGCTTCGCGGGTATACGCTTCAACAGGTATAACATTTTGAAAGATATGAAGACAAATCACACCTTGACCGTCTTGCCAAACATCCAAAATACGTTGTAGTTTGGTATTAGTTGTTTCTTTTACATTCTTTTTGTGAAGATTAATAGCATCGTACAAATGGTGATAAGGTCTTGACCGTTTTCCTTTGCCAACGTAAAAAATAGCGGATAAAAATATTTCCCAAAGTTCAGCGGATGATAAAGAATCAGCACGGCCTGGTAGGTTTTGTGTTATTCTTGGATCTAGTAATAAATAAGTGAAGGATGCTTTAGTGACACCTTCACGCCATTTACTTGATGGGTCTGGGTTGGAGAATTGACGCACAACTTGATCTTCCAAAATCCGGTACGGGGTTAAATCTGATGACCATTCGGGATGTTTTAAAGTTTTTTGGATTTCATTAGAATACACTGTAAATTAAATTCAAGAATTAAGTAAGCAAGTAATTGAGTACTTGATAAAGTAAACATTAATTTTTATCTAAAAAAAAATTACCTTTTTTATTGCTTTGAACAGTAGTTACAACAATATCCTGTGGATATTTCTGCAATTGATGTAATTTTCTTAAATAAACCCTTTTAGTGGTTTTAGTAATCGGTCCAGGTTCAAAGCCAACACGCGTCAATTCCTTCCGGAGAGTATCAGTATCATAATCAAAACTAACAGGCAAACTAGAAACTTTTGATGATTTTGAACTGACAGTTAAATGTTCCGTTTCGTTTAAATTCGGTATACCAGCCGGTAAAACTCGTTTCTCGTACAAGCAAACACCCTCTTCCGCGTCTACGTATTTATAAACTTCGGAAACACTCACAAAACTTATGTCAGCATCACCAAAAACAAAACCATTGTTGTGGACATCATCTCGTTCATCAATAATTTCGGATACGTCTGTACAAGTGAAATAATCACTTGATGTGTCTTTTGATGATTTTCTCTGTGGAGGTGGTTTGATTTGAAGTGGATTAGTATTTTGATATTGATTTATATCATTTATATCAGTATTAGTGTTAGTAGTACTGTTCACAATCTGATCATAGTCTTCCAACATTGAGTTTGGTAAAGTATGAACACCACTTTCTCTATCTTTATCGCTATATTTACAAAAATCAGCGTTATTAGTAATGTCCACGTTCAAATGGGGTTGTACTTCAATATGGCTTTGGTTGTCACTCGATGAATAAAATGACGATACTGGACGAACAGTAGGACGTGTCATTGTAACATTTCTGTCGTTCCTTTCCGCAAAAGTTCTTTCCATAACTGAATTTTGTGAATTATCAGATGGTGATAGCGATAAATTTTCTAATTGGTCTTCTAAAGTGTTGCACCAATCACGTACCAATTCATTAGGATTGGTCTGTGGTAACACTTTTAAGTCGATAGGTTCTTGGCTGGGTTTTGTGATTATATTCTCGGTTTTAACCACTTCATATTCTCCGACTGTTAGTCCGTTTGATATTAAAATTTTATCTGTTTATAGATAAACAGAACAATTTAATTAGTTAATAATTTTCATAATTTTTTACAATTAAATTTATTGTGAAGACACTTACCCAGTGTAACAACGCATGGATTTTTATTCCTCCCAGATTCAAAAAAAGCGGACATACCGCTATCGATAAACAATCGAATCATTTCGACAATATCGTCGTGTTCGTGCTCTCGGGCGTAATGTATTGGAGTCATGTAACTGTTGTCTTGCAAATCAGGGTCGGCACCACAGTGTAATAATAATTGCACCAAATCACGCCGGCCCCAAGCTGCTGCTATGTGCAGCGGTGTCAACCCTTCGTCAGATCTGACGTTGGGGTCCCCACCATTCTGCAATATGAGAATCGCCGTCTCCATGGCGAAGTGTCTGTCTTCGCTGGCCACGACTTGGTGGAATGGGGCAATGCCCCTATAAGGTAACACAATGTTTGCATCGGCGTGTTTATCTTTTATTAAGGAAGAAACTCCGCTGTAACAAAAAAAAATTATTTAAAACTTTTTTGTTGTAATTACATAAATTAGTCGTACAAATAAAGTTTAATAAGTCAAATCTATTAAAACTCAATAAATTAGAAGTTTATTGATATAATTTATCATTTGGCAATTTCGTATTGGTAAATATAAACAAATAAACAATTTGTGCGTGTGTCCACACAACAAAATTTATCGGTTGTAGTGTCGCCATGTCGTAGATGCACATTTTTCGGTCGTTTATCGTCGTTTATTGACGCTCTATCGACGCTAAGACAGGACTTTGGTCAGTGCGTAGTCAGCCGAATCAAAAAATTATTTTATTAATATTTTTGATAAAATCGTCGCCCCTGACAGCTGCGTCTTACTGACCGGAAGTCACGTTCGCCATACAATTCATCCGACAAAATATTTATTATAAAATTTTATTATCATTAATTTTCACAAACAACAAATTGTTAAATTTAATTTGTTGTTATTGAATAATTCGTTTTGTTTGTAACAAAATTAAGGTTGGCGTCGCTATTATCTCAAGTCGTCTCGCAAGTATTATTTGTGCACATTTGCGATTAGTGTTCGCGTCCAGGCGCCGCCGCCAATTAGACAGGCCCCAATCACGAATGTATGTTATCGTCGCACAATGACCGCACTTGTGCCGGAACCCATGCAGAACCTGAGCTAATATAAATCATGAAATTTTCGACTCGTACAACACTCGCAATCCGTAAAGGTTGAAGTTCACTTTTTACTACGAAGTTCTGTACAATTTTACACGCGGCAGGCTTGTAATTCGTAATCGTAAATTGTGAGTAAGCCGAGTCATTGTCGCTCGCCTATCAAAAGTTACAGCGAACGGAACACGATAGACACAATTAGGCAATGCTAATTTGTAAGTAAGAAATATCTAGCTTTTTACAGACGATTTATGACAACATATCGGTCAAGCTTTGCGATTACGATATGATTATGTTAAGATAAAACTTCAATTTTCGTGTCCTGTCTGCGCGAACTTTGTTACTACGAAAATTTAATTTGATTGATATTAAAACTAAATTATTATTAACAATATGAACAATTGGGTTTATTTCTCTATCAAAATAAACAAATACATGACTTGTATATTTTCTGTCATATTTGTAGTATCTGTAATTTCTATAAGTTTTAATAGTCATTGATTGTCTTCATTAATTTATTGAGTTTATTATTAAATTCACTGCGCACTTCGATTTATATTTGTTTTATGTTATTATTAACTTTATGGTGTTACCCGATTGCACGACACATTTTTTAAGATGCAAGACTGGAGACGAGGAGGAGTTTAATTGTTCGTAACTCCATGTATTTTGTTTACTATTCGTAGAAAATGTTGTGACTGACTAAACAGCAAACAAATAAGCAATAAACGCAATAGTGGTAGAAGAGCTGTACATGATGAATTGATGAATGAATCACTGTAATTTGACAAGTATTGACTTATATATTGTTTATTAAGTTTATGGTGTTTTAGTTGCACTAACTGTAGTTGTAGTCTTTCACAATAGTTATCAGAATCAGTTCACTATATTAGATCTAAAAATAGGTTTTGGAAAAAATTTTATTAGAAATTGTAGTTTTTTGAGGTTTAAGGTTATATTTTTGTGGTTTCTAACAAAACTGATGCTTTCTATCAAAAATGTTGGAAAATAAACACATGTCAAGTCAAGTCATGCACTGGTTTGTGTAGTAAAATATTAACACAAGTCAGTTATATCCGGATATAGTGTCTTTAAAACAAATGACAAATGCGCCTATCGTACACTCATAAATATTATTTTACTCAAACTAACAATAGTAACACTCACTTGTATGTTAATCGCCAACAAACCAATTAAAACAATTGAACAAAAGTTCTATATTTACTTATAAGTAAATCAATTAAAATAAAAATTATAATCTTACAAACAAAACCAACCAAACCAACAAAACTATTATTTTATTTACATTTTGTTTGTACACTATTTAAATAATAATTTAATCATTACCGATAAAATATTTAGCAACTTACATAAATATATTATATAATTATTACCAGTAACCATTTGTTTGTTGTTTTGTGTTATTTTGTTTGTTAATCGTAAGCCGCGGCGTGCGACACTGCCCTGATACGCTAATTAGTGCCATAAGAGTAATTAAATCGTGTTTGCGCGCGCGTAACAAACAATGCTATAAATCAGATATTATGTCTGTGCGAAGTGTCCGCAAATGTCCGCACCAAAAAAAAACTTCCACGACTTTACGTATAATTGTTTCTCTTCATTCAAAGCGCGCGTTGCGTTTACAATCGGTCATCTTCCGCTATTATGCTTCGTATGTTCGTCACCAGTCACGATGTGTGACTGTTATGCCATTTTATTTATAGCCCAAGCGATTTGCGAGGCAATAAATGAATTATTAACCTTATTAGTTCACCAATCTCTATTAATTGATAGCACAGTGTATTTAAAATACAATACATTGCTAGAGTTGTTTTATTATTAAATATATAGCTGCTACTACTTAACTGTTAGTTAAAAATTTGAGTTTTTGTATAAAAACATATAACTGAACGTTAAATTTGACTGATAGTTTGAAAATTTCTAAGAAATTTCATGAATAAACCTCATAACTGTTTATTTTTATTATAAAATTGATTATACCCGTATGATATCAAATTATTTAATTGTAACAAGTGTAATTTTCTTTTTAAATACTTGTACTCACTTGTAAGTACATTGAGTAATCCCCTAACATCCTAAATTGAAGTCAATTGTAATTCAAGAAGTAAAGGAATAAATTATTTCATTCATAAATGACTCAAACATCACTTTATTGCTTTATTTGCTTTATATATAAACTTGAAATGAAACCTCCATATTCCATTTTATGATTTTTTTATTACTCGATTTCAATGTGAATTTCTTTCATTACTCATACTGTACAAGCTCGTATTCGATTCAAGGTTTCATCCCGTTTTACGAGCGACCTTCTAAAGTTGATTAACGCGTTCAATTTAAAATCATGCTAATCACACGTTGTCATCTTCATTAATCAATGCATAATCGTCTAATCCGGCTTGTTTTCATCGCGTTTACGCTCAATTTCATTCGTAACTAATAAAAACATATTAGTGTAATTAAACATTAAACAAATTTGTGTTGCCAATGATGCAATTTTTTCATGGAAGGCGTGTGACGTCTTGACAAACTTATTATTAAATTATTAAATTAAAACTGTCTGTGGTGTCGTCGCTGTCCTGGCGTCGGACAGTCGCAAATCACCAGTTCGAACCAATTCGGCTTTGTTTTTCCCCGATTGATTAGAGATGCTGAGTTTTGTACCAGATTGTAATGCATTGGCACAGTGGTTCATGGCTAGTTTGTTTGTTGAAAGAAAAAATTGTGGCAAAAAAACTGAAATCTATTTATAGATTTATCTAATCTTTACAAAAGTTGCATTTTTGTGGTGAAGAAGTTAACCTCTTAATAGTTTAAGTAATAGTTATTAGTAATTATATATTGATTAAATAAATTACAAGATTTCAAATCAAATATTAAATAAGATTGAATAATTATGTCGCAAACTTAATAATAATAATCAGTTATTTACTATAAAATGACATTTATAAAGTAAAGTAAATTTGTTCTGTTTTCAGCGCACAGAGGCGTGATTACATACATTGTAGTTAATTACAACTTTGATTCAATTGTTTACGATGTTTTATTGGCGTTTAATCTGAGTTTTAATCACAGGATGCGCAATGCTCATTGACAAGCATCCAACCCACATTATTTGCCTTTAGTTTTGTTAAGAAATAAATATAAAATATTTGAAATTGTAGTAAATAATCTAGAAATATTTATCGGCTAATTTTTCACATTTTACATCATAGAATTAAAAAAATAGTCATTTTGTTAAAACTAATAAATCTAAAAGTAATAAATTACAATTTGTTTGTTTATAATGTAGAAATACAAACAAAAAACAATAAAAAGATATAAATAATTTATTACTCCGGATTTTACCGCTCTTTCAATAAATATTATGAGACTAAACAGACTTAAGTGACGTATAATAAAGTTGAAATAATATTGATCTCAATAAAAACAATTTCCAATCATAATAATTATAAAAAAACTTAACAAATTAATACTATTAAACTTGACATAGAAACCGACGTGCGACTGATATAGTGACATGTAATTTGTCAAACTAAATGACTTTATAAATATTTATAGTTTCATTTAATCGCGGAATAAAATAAAACATTTTTCTCTGAAGCGCATCGCGTGTGTACTAACTTATAATGTAATTCATAATAATTTGCAATTGACCTCAAAATAAAAATGTTTTGAATTATAAAGATAATTTTGGCGAATTCATTTACTGCAAAAGTTACGAAACTACGCACAAAACCTCTAAACAAAAAATGACATTGCCGCAAATATTGATAGCTCTTTTTTATTGAGTTTTTTAATTAATTGTTTGTTTTACTTCCTGCGCTTCGCGTTTTTACACAACAAAATGAAACATTTCCTTGATTGCGAATATTGACACGGTGACGTTTTGACAAATGTCAATGTCATTAAAAGTCACGGCGATTTTCACACACCCAAATGTAAACAAACATCGTAAATCGTCAAGTCGACAAGTTATAAACATTTCAAATCAAAAGCAGAATAATACAAATCAATTGTTTGGTAATGTTAAAAGATTAATTTATATTTAAGTTTTGTAGTAAATTATTACGGGGTTTGAAGTGTAAACATTGAAAAACTTTAACAATCAAAGAAAAGTTTTTGACAGTTACAACTTTTTGTAGGTTATGTTCGTATACAAAAACACCTGATGCGCAGCACGCGTTGTTGGCGTAACGGTCGTGTTTTGTTTGAAAATATTCTAGCTTGCCATGTTTTGTTTTGCACTTACCTTCGGTTGAGATCCTCAATGGAATCGTACAACACCGACGCCAAGTAGAATTCAGTTGTGCTCTTGCCACGATATATACAATTCATTGCCACTAGGCCAACACGTTTGTTTTATTAATACGGCACGAGAAGGTTCAGGTTCATCAACGCAGCGTTGAAGCTGCTGGAACGCTTAGGCGTCTAACGCAAACCACGTCGAAGTTGCATAAGATCGCTTTGGAAGTGCGATAACTCGGCGGTGGCATCTACTTATACCACGCCGGGGCCAGTCGAGCTCTTCGCTTGATTCGGGCTAGTCGGGCCTGGTGCAACGCGACTTGGTGTGAAATAACCTACTTTCGGCAACGCGCGACGCGGACTGATACCGATTTGTTGATTTTTTTCAACGCGAGCCTTCGCTGCCTTGGAGACCGCGGCGTGTATCGTCACAAGCGGCACATGGGTTCGGATGGGGATCGAACGAGATGCGACGCTATCGTCGGGGACGCGTCAAGCTTATACGCACTTCCACGGAGTGTGTACTACTGCTACTACCAGCGATTAGTGCGGGCTGTACTTATAGTTATTGCGAAGAACTTGGAGATTAATTTACTGTTTAGGGAAGGGTGGAAGGGTGTTTGAACTTGACCATTTCAAACAAAATGCTCGTGGTTATAGTGTTAAGTTGTATTAATATTTTTGGTTTTTGAACAGAAATTTTTCAAATTTTTGAAAACTTACTAGTATTTAGCTGTTTTAGATGACTAGTTTGTCTTTTACAGCACTTAAAAAACGTAGGAATTGTTTTTGGGAGGGTATCAAAATGGCGGATGAATAGCTTTAGTTTGAGGTTAAAAGAAAATGGCGGTGTAACGCAGAGCAAAATAAAATATTTTTTCATTTTTGTTCTCAGATTATACAATTTCCCACCTGCTCTTCCTCATACGTATCACAAACCAAAAACAAAAAAGGTAAGATTCTAATGTTTATTACAAAAAAACATACAAGATATAAATAAATATATCACATTAATTTTCGAACATTCCTCAAACATTGTGAAACATTCAAAACCGTCAAGACAATCCATCATGTAACTATGCACAAACATTTACTTAATCCATTGCATACTGATAGTAATCTTCTTTAAATACAAACAAAACAATATTTGTATTTTGCTCAACATCAAAATATGTTTTTCACCACACAGATAATTCAATCCCATTTAGGGCTATTTGGCTATTTGTTTTCGGGATAAATAAAGTTATTTACATACAAACTCAACTTAACGTCGTGAAGTCACAATTCTTGTTTTCTTGTGCTGTTTTCGTCTTCTATATCTAAATATTCCGCGCGCCCGCACGCAAATCAGTTTGCACTTCTGTTTATTAACTTGCATTATTGTTTACTTTGCTTAGTTCAGTTCAAGCACACTAGGCAAATGTCATGTTTGCTTGTAGCTTAGCACATAATTACAATAAGCGCATCAGTTTACTGAGCACAACTCGAAAATAGAATTCAATTTGTCGTGCTTGGCGTGCACGACTTGAGCTAATGGTCATCGCGTGTACTTAAAATATGAATGAATGATGGACATGATGGTCAGTCATTGAAAGAACAACAGTAAATCGGGTGATGACAAGTTAAAGAAATTGAGGTAATTTATTTTTGGATCCATGAGGGCGCCGCGATCTGGCCGTAATCCACTCGAGACACTTCGATTATTTCATCAAAAACGTTGGCGACGTTGTAGAATTTCTTTAAGTCTTCTATGGCTTTATCTTCAATCTAAATTAAAACAAATTAGAAAACATAATTTAGTATTGTAGAGAGTTAAGTTGAGGTTATGACTATTTACCTGTGTGTAGATTAATAATTTACTTTCTATTCTTCTAAGATTTTCTTTTTGTTTCTTTTCTTCGGTGATGATGTTACCGAATGTTGAACTTTTTGGAGTTGAAGATTCAAAATTCATGTTCCACGGATTTTTAGGACTTTCCGGTTCAACTTCTTTAACTACTAAAGTTTCGGATGATAACCTCTTTCTTTCTTTTTGAGACAATCTCACCATTTTCCCTTTTTGTTCTTTTTGTTTTGGTGTCCTTTGTTCCGGAGGACTACCAATAGAAGAACTCAAATTAGGAAAATCTTTCGCGGAATTCAACGATAAATTAACAAACTCATCCTCATCATAAACATCCCCAATCTTTTCATGAGCCCTGGAAATAGCTCTAATCCTAACCGGAGCACTCTTACCAATCACTACCTGTTCTTGCAACCGTTTGCAAAGTTCAACGTCCACTTTAGCACCATCATCGCTGATTCCAGAAGTTTCCAATGGAATATTGGAAACATTCCTATCATACCCATTCTCCACCTCCACGCAATCTCTACTATCGCTCATGCTGACACTCGTACTGTTACGATGCGTACGATTCCTACGCCGATGAGCCTTCTGCTTCTGCACTCTGATAATTTCATTGAAGTCCATCTTGACCGGATACTTTGCACTCACCGCAACAATCATATCATCACTAGTCGCGTCACTGAACGGCGTAATGACGCGTTGCTGCATCTTCGCGTTCCAATTCTCGTAAAATCTAGTCAGATCCTTCAACAACTCGTCATCCAACTGCTCCAGATGCCTTGTCTCTAACAACAACGCGAGATTCAAACACGCATATTCCATACACGTATCTTTCAATTGCGTTGTATTATACATATCCGCAATCGTCATTAATCTCAACACATTTTTAATTGTTATAAGTTTAACCACAGCAAATTCGCAAACTTCTACAAGTCGATCTAATAAAATATGATCAGCTAAGATCAACAAAGTTAAAATTTGATCAACGTCTTCATGTTCTAAATCAACTTGATCCGAATATAAATAATCAATTAAATGTGTTATAGTATCTATTGTGGAAGGCAATTCAATTTCAGGAAGTTTTGTTGCTTTTGAATTCACCCATCGCATGGAAAACATATTACAAAAAAATTCACTACGCGCTGACAAAATACACTTATGAGCATTTACAAAGCCACCACAAGTGGATTTGATCCTAACATCATAAAGTTCAGGAAAATCATTTCTTGAATATTTAAGTAACCGATTCCTATAAATCTTATCATTTTTTAGTTTTATTTTCCCGCCTGAAATTTCAAACAAATTTAAATCTTTGTACAAAGAATTAATCCCCAGTTTTTTGGCTGCTTCCTGACATAGCCTCAACGGATCATTAATTTCATTCTCACTTTTCTTCACATCTTTATCCTTTTTGAGGTTAGAATAAACTTCAAACGCGCTTTTGTTTTTATGTTGTTGATTTACTTGTTGATTTTGAATATTCTGCCCTAACTTCTTCTTAATCCTATTAAATTTAGCCAACTGCTCAGGTATAACACCCTCCTTCAATAAACTACAAGTCCCAGTATAAATATATTCCATAATTTCATGAAATATTTCTGGTTCTACATTTGATATAACCACATAATCTTCATTATTACCGGCCATTTTGATTAGTTTATCACTTGCACCACTAACAATAAATTTATGTGCGGAAAATACTCTACTCCCTACTTTATAACTGATATCACCTTCAATATCAGTTTCACCACCTTGTATCATTTTCCCAAAGTCTTCATATATAGTCGATGGGCCAATTTCAGGTAAAACAGTAATCATTGTTGTTGTATTTAAATGTAACGCAGCAAAATTATGTCCTTCAAGATCACACACTACACTATCCGCTCCGTAAATCCTAGAAACTTTTTCAATTTGTACTTGTACGCATGAATTGCGTTCTAAAAAATGATTAAAATGTTTTTTGTTGGTTTGCACTGTTTTCTTTTTTCTAGCCTTAAACTTTCCGTTAAATATTTCCCTTTCGTTTGTAATAAAAACTAAACCATACGCGTTCAAACATACTTGTTTGACTATTAGTAAACGATTTAAAGAAAATGTGCATCGACATAACTGAGGGTCAGTTTCTTGCCAGACTAGAATATTACCAGTTTTTGTTAGGGCTAATACTCGTAAATCTTCCCTTTTATCATCGATTGTTGATAGTTTGCCGCCGTAGATACTAACTGAGATTATTGCTAGATTTTTGGACGCAATCATTCTGCATTGGAATTCGTGTAAGATGTAAACATCACCTTTGTCCGTTGCAATTGCTGTTGCACCTAAACTCGCAGCGACTGAGATTATTTTTCGGTTTTGTAATGATAAACACGTGACTACTTTGGGTTGTATGACGGTTTCTGTTGTTTTATCGTGTCCTAGTTGTCCACCATTAAATCCCCATGTGTATATAGCGTTGGAATTCCATGCTACTGAATGGTAACGACCGCAGGCGATTCCTTCGATGGAAGTTTTAAGTTTTGTAACATGTCTTGGAGTTAATAACTGAGCTGGTGGTGGTAATATACCCAAAACGTGATGTGTATTTAATCCACAGGACCATACCTTTTAAGATTCAAAAAAATAATAATTTTTTGAATGGCAATTAGTATTTATGTTAAAAATAACACACCTCATTTGTGTCAGTTAAAAATATACAATGATCTCGTCCAATGGCACAAGAAGATATTTTCATCATTGCATTATTATTACTAACAAATTTAATTTCAGTTGGTTCTAAGACAGTTTTTTCTGTCCCAACACCTAATCGTCCTCCTTGTCCATGACCAAATGAATAAACTTCTCCACTTTGACTTAAAATTAATGTGTGGAACTTTTCTAAGTAGATTTCTTTTGGTTCAGAAAGTGGGTAACTTTTATGAAAACTGTCTAAGGCTTCTGGGTGATGTCTTGATTGATTTGGACCCAGAGTATAATTAGAATTTGATCCCCAAACATAAATAAATGGGGAATTTAATTTGGCTACCCCATCATTACTTGTTGGTAGTAAATTATCAAGCATTGCATGGTCCAATGGTGTTAAATCATTGGAATCTAATATCTTCAGATTTGCTCCTATAAATTAATTAATTATTTAATCAAAATTGTTAAAAAGTTCTTTTAAAGTTTTAAAATTCTTTCAATACACACCTAATTGTATTAGTGCTACTGTAGTATCAATTTTACCACAAAATATACTTCGATGTAATGCAGTATAACCAGATTCAGTATCTTTTTCATCAATTTTTGCTTGTTTTTGACAAACTAACCACTTGCAAACATCAGTCCTACCACAAGATGAAGCCATATGTAGTGGTGTTCTTCCATAGGAATCTTTGGTAGAACCACAAAGCACACAAGTATAATTGAGAAAGGCTGATAAATCCACATCATTCACAGCTCGTTTTGTTAAAGCAGAAATGATAAAATCACCATGTTCCTTTCGGTTGCAATATTTTGAGCATGAAATATCCAAATTAGCCATCTGGAAGTATTAAATATGAAGTTTATCACTATTTTATTAACTTCAATTAGTATTATATCAAGTAACTATAATTTGTAAAGTTTTTATTAACAATATTGTGCAATATTGGAGGTTATATACTTTGAAAGCTCTAATTTAAAACTTTTAAATAAATTCTACCTTGGATAAAATTAGATTTCCCAGTAAATGCACAATAAACGACGTGGAAATAGAAAGTAACAGCTTTAATTATGTATTTGCTGACGCTTTGTTGCGATTTAATAAAATAATCGGTTTTGGTCGTGGTCGTCGTCAGCAGATCACAACACAGATCAAATAAAATAGATCGCGCACTCCTGTATAATTTTGTGCTGTTCAAACGATACTAGCGCGCGCGGCGTTCGTGGTGGCAACTAAACTGATCTTAGGTACGAGGGGGGCATGAAGGGGCAGAGGGTTTTTTTCTTCTTCTTCCCCCCCTACTACAATATTTAAAACACAAATAATATACACAAATATTATAAGCACACAGTACTTTTATTTTTTTT
>JARJDS010030708.1:0-10044 GCA_030264155.1 Atheta pasadenae | reverse complement strand
TATTAGTATATAAATATATCAGTATAGAAAATACATACAAAACAGTTTCAAACAACCAGAAAAAATATACTTTGGGGATGTTTCGTGGATTAAATTTGGTCATAGATTAAAAAAGAACTATTTAACTATAAAAGAAAAATTAGAAAAGGATAATTGGTTAATATAGAGAGGAGATATAAGCAATTTTCCAAGATGTGTTTTCAAAAAACCACAAAATTGTCCAACTTTAGAAGCTGAAAATAAATACTTCGGGGTTGTTTCATAGCTTAAGCTTGGTCATAGGTTAAAAAGGAACTATTTAACTATAAAAGAAAATTTAGAACAAGAAAATTGGTTAATATAGGGAGGAGATATAAGCAATTTTCCAAAATGTGTTTTTAAAAAACCACAAAATTGCCCAACTTTAAAAGCTGAAAATAAATACTTCGGGGTTGTTTCATTGCTTAAACTTGGTTATAGGTTAAAAAGGAACTATTTAACTATAAAAGAAAATTTAGAACAGGAAAATTGGTTAATATAGGGAGGAGATAAAAACAATTTTCCAAAATGTGTTTTCAAAAAACCACAAATATGCTCAAACAAAAAAAAAATTAAAATACAAGTGCACGTTTGGTTGCATAAGTTAACATTTTAAACCTTCTTTTCGTTTCGTTTTTGAATGAATCGTGTTCATTCATGATTTACTTGATACTTTCTTGATTTGATACTTATCTTGTATTTTCTATCTAGGAAAACGAATAAATGAATAAAATAAATGTTCTACGGTAATAAAACACGACGCGCTGGTGCATAGCCATAACAATCCGTTGAGATGTAAAACGCACAAAAATATTGCGAGCAAAATAAATGCGGGCAATAAATACAAGCAAGCATTGCGGCATTAATTACTAGTTTCTTTCCTTGGCGTGCGCCGAATAATCGCCGCTCATTACGCGCACCTAGTTTTTCTTTTAATAATTAGGTTCGTAACACTAAGACCGAACTGTACATAAAAGTGCTGTAAAAAACGCAAAAGGTAAGTTTGGAAACACGTTAAAAGTCGAACCAACCAATTATGCACACGTGCGTATACAATTTAAAACTTTTACAACTAATAGTTATAGTCTTTGACTATATAAACTATAAAAGAAATAAAAATAAAAAGAAAACTTTGTTTTGTTGTTTTAAAGTACGAATTATTTACATATCAATCAAATTAATTAACAAAAGTTTGTTTCTTGGTATTCCATTTTTTTTATTTCTATTATATTTATTATTATTTGTTACAAAAACAAATATTTTTGTTTTTTGGTAATAAAAGTAAAATCAACATTTTTTACATTATACTTTTATGGACCATAAAAGTCATGATAAGATTTTATGTTCAAAATGTTGTTACGACTAAAACAATCAATGCTTTCTTTACAATAAACAATTTATTGATTTCGTTTTAGTTTATAATTACTGTATGACCTTGTATATTATAACGTATTGTTTTCATTGAAATTATTTTCGGCTATATGTGTTGTTTGTCACCTTCTTTGTTATTTTAAATAATAAATTAAGAAGTATAAACATTAATAAATAAATAATTTCTAGTTATTCACAATAAAAACTCAATTTTAACATGTTTTGGTTGTTTATATCAAAAAAAAACACCCTGTATATCAAAATATAATAAATGTATTTGTGGTTGCCTACTATCTTCATTGATCATAATTGATCATAATCGCTGATTAATCATAATAAATAAATTTGTTGTAATTAGATATCTGTAGTTTTTAAGGTTAAGTTTTAAACCTAAAAACGCATGGATGTAACTTTGGTTGCATAACTTTTACTTTTTCTTTTTTTTAATAAATCGTATTTTTTTTAAAACTAACCTAACCTAACCTAACCTAACCTAACCTAATCTAACCTAACAAAACGGCGTGTAAATATACTGTTTTCACTAAAAATTAAAAATATTTCGACTTATTTCACCTAAAAACTAACTCAAACTAAATCGAAATCATTTAACAAAATTCAGAAACGTTCAAAACTTCCGACACAAATAATAATAAAACAAGTCACGCAACTAAAATCATCCACGTGCCTATCATCCACGTGTTTCACACAATTTCCACAACATTCCAACCAACCACAATCAACTAAAACCAAATTAAATAAAATGAAAACGGAAGAGGAAAAGCAAAACGGAAAATGAAAAGGAAACAACAAAAAGCAATAAATCCAACTTACCCAAACAAGTTTTGCTGATTTCCTATTAGCTGTTTGCTAAACAATCTATTTCCAACCTAAAAAGGGTGCGGAATGTGTTCCTACGACCTTGTCCTTGCCCTTGTACTGCACTTGAACCCTACTCTCCACAGTCTCCACCCAAACTCACTCGAGCGCCTTAAACCAATAAACGATTTTCACGAATTATCCACGGGCATAATATAATTGACTATAATCACCACACCAACATCAATTTGCTCGTCGCGCCCATACTAAAGCACAAAATATCCAACTATTTCAAACAACATCAAACAATCCGTGATGTAATCCAATAAAAAAACAACCAACTCAACAAACAACTCAATATACAACTCGAATAAACATTACCTGTTCCTGTTATTAAACTAAAAATGTCTAACATTTAACTTGAAACATTCCACACGCGACATGCCAACGACAAACAAATGAAATTGAACCAAACAATTTCGTACTTTCGAGTTGGCCATGCAACACACAAACAAACAAACAAACAAAACAAACAGCGATTATTTCGTAACACGGCACTCTGTGTGTTTTTGTTTTTTATTAACTGCGCGTTGTGATGACGACAACGCATTGTTTTGTTTGTTTATTCACTTTATTCAACAATTCGTAGGTACATCGTAACTTGTTCGACGATCCAACTAACCAACCACAACGACAACGACGACGACGACGACGTCAATTCCTAGGTGTGATGTTCCACAGTTCCATAGATGTGAATTTCTACCGTGTGGTACCCGGTAAATTTAAGGTCATCATGCGCCATGATGATAACACAAAACAGCGCACAATTAATGTGATTTCAGTGCATTGAGAACCAAGCACATGATCACACGATAAAACAAGTAGTCAATAAAATAAAAACCACAAAAACTTGTGATTTTATCAATAAATCCACAAAAAAATCAATTTTTATTCTTATCGCGTTTTATTTCGGGTGATTATGTCAATAGGAATCAAACACATCGGTTAGTCATTAAATATTTACTCATGTTAGTGATAACGCGATTTAAATCGGTTGATTTTCTATAATAATTTTCTATTTTCAAAGTGAAGCGTAATCGATTAGTAAACGCGTCGTGAGTTGTGGTGCGCATGCGTGAGAATTGACTTGGCACGCGTTGACTACGCCACCCCCGCAGTTGTGTTGAGGGGCGGCTGGAGACGCGACGCCGAGTGTGTTTTGACCGGCGTTTTATTTGGAATTTTGTTGATATCACGCGTAGAATGTGATGGATTTTGATTTGTTGTTGGTGGAAATCTTATAAGATGAGTACGAAATCGCCGAGGTGAGTTTTTATTTATTAATTTAGTTGCTATTTAGTGTAGGTATATAGAGAAATATTTTTTTTTGTTGTGTTTACCACCAGTACAGGGTGTTTGAAATAATTTTGTCGATTTTGTGTTTATTTTATTAACTTAATGATTATTTCAGAGTTTGAAAGGGTTTTTAATTAAATTGGTGTGTTTTATTAATAAGGATAGTGTGGTTTAGATATTGTATAAATTATTTTTTGGTATTTTTATTATTAATGGTGTATTTTTATAGTTTTGTGTCAAAAATGAGGGTTAAGTTTTTAAGTTTTTTTATAGAAGAAAGAAATGTTTTGGATTTTAAATGTCGTTTTTAATGAAATTGGTGCGTTTTAGAGAAAAGTTTTATTAAGATAAAATGTTTATTATTTAACTGGGAATAACTTTTGTTTAAAGAATTTTTTGATATTTTTATTATTAGTGGTAGTTTTTTGTGGTTAAATGTTAAAAAACATGTTGAAATTTATTCGAAAATATTCGTCATTTATGTATTAAAAGTCGATTTGTTACAAATTGGTAGGTCTTATCAAAAAATGTTAGTAAGATAATTTGTAGATTATAAAACAATAAACAATTTTCGTTTAAATAATTTTTTAATATTTTAATTATTACTGGTAGTTTTTTGGTGGTAAATGTGAAGAAACATGGTCACATTTTCAGAATAACAGTATTCATTCTTGTATTAAATCTCAATTTAATCAAAATTGGTGCGTTCTATCAAAAAAAGTTACTAAGATAAATTGTAGGTCATAAAACAACAAACAAGTTTTGTTTAAACAATTTTTCGATATTATTATTATTAGTGGTAGTTATGGATGGTTTAAGGTCAAAAAACATATTGGAATTAAAACGAAAACTTTTCATATTTTCTTATAAAATATCGATTTATTAAAAATTGGTATGTTCTATCAAAAAATGTTACTAAGATAATTGGTAGGTAATAAAACAACAAACAACTTTTGTTTAAACAATTTTTTGATATTATCATTATTAGTAGTAGTTTTTTGTTGTTTAATGTAAAAAAACATGTTGAACTTCACACGAAAACTTTACTCATTGACGTATTAAATGTCGATTTATTGTAAATTGGTGCGTTCTATCAAAAAATGTTACTAAGATAAATTGTAGGTCATAAAACAACAAACAACTTTTGTTTAAACAATTTTTTGATATTATCATTATTAATGGCCGTTTTTAACGCTTAAAACAAAAAAAAACATATTGAAACTTCCTAAAAGAATAGAATATTTTGGGATAAAATATCAATTTAATCAAAATTGGTCCATCCAATCAAAAAAATTGACTAAGACAAAATTAAGTAAGTTAATTAGACAGTTAAAACCAATTTTTGTTTAAACAATTCCAACAAAAAACACCAGTTTTTCATAGTTTAT
Organism: Atheta pasadenae; assembly: GCA_030264155.1. Lineage (NCBI taxonomy): Eukaryota > Metazoa > Arthropoda > Insecta > Coleoptera > Staphylinidae > Atheta > Atheta pasadenae. Next base: position 5,095 of record JARJDS010030708.1, on the reverse strand, counting down.
TATCCAAAAACCAAGCTGCACCTTACAATTTGTAACTTTTCGCTCTATAATTTAAAAAAGATTATCATGTCATGAACCTATGACAAAACAAAAACCCAGTGTTTTTTCCAACCATCCGGTAATTTCGCTTCGCTAGAATATATTTGATTTTGGTAGTTAAACCTAGTTGAAATTGTACAGTAGGAGAGTTTCGTGATCAAATGGAAGCGCATCGTCGATTTTGTCACAGTTGGTTAACAATACGGAACAATGTCGATACACACTGAACATTCTGAACAAGAAGGAGCATTAGAAATTACTGCTGAGCACAGTTAGTAACTTCAACAACACTGACAACAACACACGGTTTTTAAATTTAAAAAAAAATCAAAAAAATTTAACTTTAAAGTGTTTCGAGTTTTAGTGCTAAACTTTTTCAAATAATAAAAATCTTAAATTGTGTTTTGAGTTAATATTCAAACAATGTCACTTGATTACTATGATCGTGCCTCATCGACTAATTCTTTGTCGTCTTTGCAAAGCAGGAAATCAAATTTTCCCGGCTCGCTGACTGATCTGCACCGGTTTCGACGCACTGCGCATGGCCATGATGGATCCAGCAGGATTGTCATGGTGCGGAAAACCGATCAAAGGACGTTTGCATCAATTCAGAATGGAAAGGAGCCAATGCTGGAGACGGTGACGAGGGAAACGATTGAGACTTTTAGGGGGCAGCGCACTGCTTGTAAGATTACGACGGAGAAAAAGAATCGAGAGGAGACTGTGCCGCCGGATTTGGTTGATACTTTGGCGGAGAAAGCGGATAGATCGAGAAGAGGGACGCCGGTGAAAATATCGAAGGTATGTGGAATTATCAGTTAGAATATAATTTATAATAATAATTTACGAAAAAAATTGTGGTGTCAATTATTTGGGTTTTGGTTTTTAATATCAATTTAAATAAAACGGGTGCGCTTTATCAAAAAATGTTACTAAGATAAAATGTTTGTTAGTTCATTGCAAACAACTTTTGTTTAAATAATTTTTTGATATTTTTATTATTAGTATTAGTTTTTAGTGTTTTTCTAACAAAAAACATGTTAAAATTGACGTGCCAAAAATCACTGTTGCTATTTTCAATTCCATTTAAAAGAAAACTGGTGCATTGTACCCAAAAAAGTTACTAAGATAAAATGTTTTTTATTTCATTGCAAACAACTTTTGTTTAAAGAATTTTTTATTATTTTTATTATTAGTACTAGTTTTTAGTGATTTTCTAACAAAAAACATGTTAACATTAACGTGTTAGTAATCACTGTTGGAATTTTTAAGTCCTTTTAGAAGAAAACTGGTACGTTGTATCAAAAAAAGTTACCAGGAAAAAATGTTTATTAGTTCATTGCAAACAACTTTTGTTTAAAGAATTTTTTGATATTTTCATTATTAATACTAGTTTGGAATGTTTTTCTAACAAAAAACGTGTTAAAACTGATGTGCCAGTAATCACTGTTGGTATTTTCAATTTCTTCTAAAAGAAAACTGGTGCGTTCTATCAAAAAAAGTTACTAAGATAAAATGTTTGTTAGTTCATTGCAAACAACTTTTGTTTAAAGAATTTTTGCTATTTTTAGTATTAGTGGTAGTTTTTTTGTGGTTTAATGTCAAAAAACATGTTGAAATTAAAACGAAAACTTTACACATTCGTGTTTTAAAAATCGATTTATAAAAAATTGGTGCGTTTTATCAAAAAATGTTACTAAGATAAAATGTAGGTGATAAAACAACAAACAACTTTTGTTTAAACAATTTTTTGATATTTTCATTTTAAACACTAGTTTTCAATGTTTTTCTAACTAAAAACACGTTAAAATTGAAGTACCAGGAATCACTGTTGGTATATTTAATTCCTTGTAGAAGAAAACTGGTGCGTTCTATCAAAAAAAGTTACTAAGATAAAATGTTTATTAGTTCATTGCAAACAACTTTTGTTTAAAGAATTTTTTGAATTTTTTATTATTAAAACTAGTTTTTAACGTTTTTCTAACCAAATTCAAGTTGCTATTATCTTGTCGCATAAATTCAATAAGTTTTTTTAAATTAAAATTACTGCGTTCTATTAAAATATAATCCATACTATGTAATAACATAATCTTCATTATTTAGGTACTTTCCATATTTCATAAAAAAAAGTTGCAAACTGTTAATTAAAATTAAAAGTTTTACCAATTTTAAAATAAAAAACATCAAATATAAATTAGACTCAACAAAAACTTACAAACTAAAAGCTTCATATCTTTTTTAATTACTTACAAATCAATTTGATTTTGATAGAAGTCATAGTAGACAATCTTCAGTTTCAACCCATACCAAAATTAATTAAATCCAACAATTATAAACAAAGATATTTTAATATTACTAAAAAAAATCAAATTCCAGTCACAATTTCTAATTTTTTTTCTTTATTCTTTAATTTACGCCTAAATTCTCCCCTTTCAGCTATAACTATCACAATTTACTAAACCCAAGGACAAAATATAATTATTTATCTTCTAATAGCAACAAAAATGGCAGCGCTATCTTATTTATTAACCGAGATAATAACATTTAAAAAAATGCCACCAAAAACAAACTTAAATTTTCACACACAAAATAATTCTCAATATTATATTTTCCAGAATTCCCAAGTCAAATCCCTGGAACAATTCCAAACAGAATGTCTTCAAGACCACAACATGTACCGCCGCAAACATGGCGTCCAACCTCTAAAACTAAACAAACAAATGTGTAAAAGCTGTCTGGACCACGCCACATTCCTCCTGAAGAAAAACAACCTACAACACAGCAGTAACAAAAAATATGGCGAAAACATCTACTTCATATCCTCCCCATCCCTAAACGCCAACACCGACATCAAAGGGAGCGAACCAGTGGATATGTGGTACCGCGAAGTAAAGAAACACGACTTTACCAAAGAACCCACCCTACTATCAACGGGCCACTTCACCCAAGTGGTCTGGAAGGAAACCCACGATCTAGGCGTGGCCTTCATCGCGACCAAAGGTAAACTAATCGTAGTAGCCCAATACTACCCACCTGGTAACATTCTAGGTTCCTTCGTCGAGAATGTCCCACCATTAATCACCACTACCACCAACAACAACAACAATTGCATATCAGTATCGAGCCTGAATATCTCCAAAGCGGACAAACAAAGTTTCGTCCACAGCATTCTGGAAGCCCACAACAAGTACCGCCATCTACACGGAGCAAAACCATTGGAATTAGACTCCAACTTGTGCCGATTCAGTGAAGAATGGGCGAAAATGTGCGCGGAACGTGGAATAATGGAACATCGTAAGAACAACCCCTACGGGGAGAATATATTTTGCATCCACAATTCAGATCCGAATTTCGTCATTTCCGGCAACATGCCAGTGGATTCCTGGTATGAAGAACACGATGCGCACCCCTTTGGTAAAGAACCCAGTAATTTATCTACGGGGCATTTCTCCCAAGTGGTGTGGAAAACCAGTGAGAAACTAGGAGTGGGGGTAGCAACCCGGAATGGCTACACGTACGTTGTGGCGAATTACAGTCCAGCGGGGAATTTTGTGGGCCACTTTGCGGAAAGTGTCCTACCAGCTGGTAGTCTAGCCACACCAGAAGAAGAATTTATTTCCTTCGATGGGAACAGTCTGGGTTTCGATCAGTTCCAAACCGAAGCGTTGAAGTGTCACAATGAATACCGGAGAAAACACAACGCACCTGGTCTCACCTTGAATAAACATCTGTGTTTGTACGCGTTGGAATGGGCATTACATTGTGCGTTTCATGGTATGACGCATCGACCCAAAAATGACTACGGGGAGAATATTTATAAAGTGTACTCATCGGATTTTGGGTTTACCCCTTCGGCCAAAGACGTGGTGAGTACATGGTACGGTCAGAAACGACACCATATCTTTGGGCTGGAGTGTGTGAACATGGAGACGTTGCATTTCACGCAGTTGGTGTGGAAGGAGACGACTGAAATGGGAATTGCGTTGGCGAAAAACAATAAGGGTGAGACGTTTGTTGTGGCGAATTATAACCCCAGAGGGAATGTGGTAGGACATTTTAATGCCAATGTCTTGAAAGCTGGGCAGAAAGTTGTTTGACGGTTGCCTAATCGACGTATCAAATCAAATGAAAGATGAAAATTGAGGTTAGGAACTGTTTGGATTACAAAGTGAGGTTAGACATTGATGTATCTTAACATTTTGAGGGTTTTTTAGGGAAACGGTTGAGTTGATTGAGCTCAAACAAAGTGATATTAACCGTGCCAGTATTTGAATTAATATCAACTTACAAAATTGGTTAGGTTGCAAGCGTTGCGAAATTTACGGTTGTGGGGTTTGACCTTGGCGTTGACTTTTTTGACTTTGGGTCAATTTGATCGATTTTATCACTTTTTAATAATACAACTAAATTAATCCTTTTTGGTAGATGAGAGATATAAATCTATAAGATTCGAATGATTCAAATCCAATCCTTCCAATTAATTATAAATAATAATTAATATTGACGATTAACATGTGTTGTATTGACTTGTTATGTAAGTTGAAGTAACTCTAAGAGAATAGACTAATTCAAATTAAACCAAATCAAATCAAATATAATGTTATTTATATACTTAATTGAGTAATTGTCCATGAACTTGAATAAATGATTCGAAATTATTTACGTTTTTGTTTTTTTTGTTTTTTGGGGGTTTTAATAACAATTATCGTAACGATTTTGAGAATTTTACCATTTTATGATTTTAATTTTAAATCAGGTGTTTTTTGTTTTGTTGATTATTACTTTTGTTTAAACAATTTGTTGGTATTTTAATTTCAAATGTTGAAATTTGATTGGTAAACTTAATTTTTATTATGTAACGGAGTTTTATTTATAGAAAAAGAAGAGTTTTTGTGATTTCTAGCAAAACTGGTGGGGTTTATCAAAAAATGTTACTAAAATAAAATGTAGATAATTTAATTGTGAATAACTTTTGTTTAGATACATTTTTGATATTTTGATTAGAAATATTAGATTTTTGTGGTTAAACTAATTTTAATTTTGAAAATTTGCAACA